>JAPMOB010004923.1:0-13279 GCA_029875015.1 Lepomis gibbosus | reverse complement strand
ATCTAGATTAATTTCAAAATTAATCTAGATTAAAAAAATTAATCTATGCCCACCCCTAATATATATATATATATATATATGTATATATACATATATATGATATAAATAATAAATAATATATGATATAAATAAATATCAAGCCTGCAGATTTTCAGTCGCCCGCTCTGCCTGGCCCTCCACACAACACTCTGAAGCTGACGGTAAAGCACAGACAATCTCAACATTGATAGGCTATTGCGACTCAGCGTCATGCAAATTTGAAAATATTCAATTCCTTTGCTTCACCTGGGTGTCACCGGCACCGTCCCCTTCATGTCGTATTATTATTATTAATTGTGTTAAATTTCTTGGTATACACATCTTAGACACTCTCACATGGTTTCTTGGCATGAAGGCCCAACAGAGACTATACTTTCTGAGGTCTTGGGAGTTTTGGTATGAGTCCAAAGACTCATCTTTTGAACTTTTATTGCTACCCTAGAGAGTGCTCTGACTGGCTGCATCACAGTGTGGTTTGGCAATCTGACTGCTCAGGACTGCAGACTGCTACAAAGGACAGTAAAGACAGCAGGAAAAAAAATTGGCACAGTACTGCCCCAACATCATAACATTTACACCATTCACTTAAAGAAGACTGCCCAAAACATCATTAATGACACCAGCCACCCCGCTCATGCTCTATTTTAAGTACTTCCATCCAAAATAAAAATGTTACCATAGTATCACATCACACACCACCCGACTCAGTAACAGTTTCTTTCCACAGGCAGTCAGGTTACTGAATAGCTGACGCACCCACATGCACTTCACACTTTTGTAAATGTCGTCATACTGTCATGTTATCGTGTATATTGTGTAGTGTAATATATAATGTGAATAATAGGCAGGGAAAGCCAGAGCACAAGCATTACATTGTATTTTTAATACACATAACAATAAAGTTGAAGTTGAAGTTTCATTTTGTTGGAAAGGGTGACTCCTCCTTTGCTTAATTTTCTTCCTGCAGTGAATGCTCACTCTGCATTGGTAATGCAATTATGCTGCCATTTATTCCAGTTATACTGAAAGGATTTCGATATCAAGAAAACATCTTGATTAAAGATAATATTAAATAAAAATAAAAATAACAATTTAACACACACAGCTTTTAAAATGTATTGACAACACAAAGTGTTTGAGCTACTGTATGTCATAGAAATTCTATATCACTGCAGAGTCATTATTGATATGAGTTTTCTGACTGACTGATAAAATTAATATTAGACATAACATAATTGATCCCTCCCTCTTATTGACCTCGTAAAAGCTAATTATCTGATACCAACCATGTGTGTTGACTAAGGAAATGAACACAGGGGCAGAAGTCAAAGTTTATAAAAGTCCACTATTTACATCCTGCTGTGTTCAAGCGTGTCATCATGGAGGTTTTCTTTCACTGGCTGGGAAAACCTAACTGGCCTTTCACGAGTAAAACACTTCAGAGGACAAACTTCAGAGGACTTCACAATGTGTTTATCAATAACAATCAACTATCTACTAGCAAGTAGCAGTATATTATTTAGTAATATTATTCTTATTATTATATATTATAGAATATTCTGACCCCCAAATCTTTGCATAGCATGACTTTGTCATGACCCCCCTTGTGACAACCTGTTTTGGTATGAGTGTTTGTTTTCTTTTTTCCTTCGGGTGAGTGAGGGGTGCTTGGTGTGTTTCTGTTTCGTCTGTCTTTTTGTGTGCTCTCTCTCACTCCTCCGGAGTTGGTGGGCAATACCACTGGCTGGGGCTTCTGAACCTCCATCCACATGTATATTATTCACATGTTCTCCATCCAGAATGACTCTGCCTTGCAGGGTATTTATGGAGAGATCAGATGCCCGTTCACTGCCAAATCGTTATCTCATCTTGAGTAGGTCTGTTAACGTTACCAGTCGACTAGTACTCTTACTAGTACTAGTTTTCTTTTTGCTTTGTGCTACTCATTCTGTGTTTTTTTTTTGTCTGCCCAGGAAGATTCACCGTTGGATTACCCTTGCCTTAACCCCAATCCTGTGGGCTCGAGTCTGGTCTTGTCTGCCTAGCTCTCGGGAGTAAAAGTCCGCCAGCCAGCTTTCTCTCCGTCATCTGACTCCTTGCCTTCTCTCTAACAAATATCTGAATCTCTCTGAGCCATCTTCTCCTGTTTTGGGGTCCTAATATAAACCCTGACAAATTATGAGCAAGACGATCAAAGTTGAAGGTGTAATGTCTGACTTGTCTGCATACTGTATGTAACAGTACATACTAAAAGTAAAAAGAAAAAATATGTCATTTGGAACACAGCATAGATTTATAAAAGACTATCGTTTCTGAACGCAAATTTAGTGTGTTCACTTTACCTTAATGATGGTACTACACATCCATGAAGTTAGCACACTAATGACTAGCATACTGGTACAAACTGTTAAAGAGGTCATATTATGCTTTTTGGCTTTGTCCGTTTCCTTTATTGAGTTATATATATTTTTGTGCAAGAAGTCCAGCCCAAAAGGAGTTCCCATCTCCCACAGAAAACTCTGCACAGAACTGCCTGAAAACTGCTCGACTGTAGTCCAGCCTTTTCTTTCGCTTTTTTGTGACATTACAAGAAAACACAGTTCATAATACTCGCCTATAGCTAGTCCGACCTGCCCTCAAAAAAACATTGTGTTCTTATCTCTGTGCGTCATAACTGATGCTTTCAAACAGTGTGATAAAGCATAAGTATTTTACGCTAAAGGTACCCTTTAGCATCCGTATGCAACGCCACCGTTTGCGACATCCCAGCAACACAAAGGGTCCCATCAACACAGGTAGCGTTAGCCGGTCGACATGCATAAAGTCAATGACTTGGGTTTAGGTACTAACATTTCTGATGGTTGTGGTAAGGGTGGGGGACTTCAGGGGGCTGTCAACACCTTTGTACGAGACACCCCAGAGCGTCTCATAGTGATGCATCCGGAAGCGTACCTTTGGCGTCATTTAACTACGTTTTGTCACTTTTTCTGTCAGCGTTGGTTTTGGACGCCCTGAGATGAGAACTGGCTCGAAAAACACACTGAGCTGCAGCACACAGTGACAAGATGTCCTCCTGCTCCCTCTATCACATCTCTTACACTGCCAAATGCACAAAATAACCGATATCTTTGCTACCGGGGCTGCAGTAGTGTCAACATCACCTGCACTACCTGACATAGTGCAGGCACAGGCACTTGAAGGAGTAAAGGAGGGCCACTGCCAGGCAGAGGAGGAGGTGTGTCTTAGCGAAGCAGAGGGACGGAGTCCCTGTGACGCCCGAGGGAGAGAGGGGAGAGGGAGGGAAAAAGCAGGAGGAGAGTAGAGGTGAAGCGGTAAGCATGGAGTAGCTCAGCCTGTAGGGAGGGAGCAGGGAGGGTCGTGACGCCCTAGGGTAGGGTGCATGGTAGGGTGTGTGCCATGCCAAACTGACAGTGATGATGATGACTTTAATTAGGTCAATGATTATTGGCTAACATAATAATAACGCTATCATAAAGTGAGACTGTCATCTACTGCTGGTGATCACTCACTGTTATACAGCGCTGCATAAGCTATTTGACATTCGACAGAAAGATCCACACCCAACAATTCCCACCATGAGCAAGAACAGTGGCAAGGAAAATCACCCTAAACCTCTTTGCCTTGCAAATTAAATTATTTTTTTAATTTAATGTGTTTAATTAATAAAATGTATTAATATATTTAATTAATTAATCACCAATTCACTTTAGTAAAGATACTGCACGCACGTTACGCTTGTCATCACCATCAAAGCACCATTAAAGCGTGGCGGTGCAATATCATAAACTTCACTCACTTTAACTCAAACATCAGAAACCCATGATTCATTTAAGAGAAAGCACTAGCACTACACTGGAAAGGTTTACACAGCAGTCAGGACATACCTTCCCACCCCATCTGACTGTTAGAGAGGGGGTTTTCTGCCATTAATGATACTGACTGCAACGTCACCAGGTTGCCTAAAAAAGCCTCTCATTGCTCTTTTCTGGGGATCGTAATCTCCAAATCTACTAAGGCTATCATTGTCAACGTCCACATTAATATTAAGAAAATGGACTAGCAGCATAGTACACTATAACAAATTGAGAGTTGTGTTTTCCAGGTTGGGTGTTAAAAAGACTAAGAACAAGGATTTCAAATGAGTTATAATTTATTTTAGGTTTAAGGTTGAGTTGAAGATAGCTGCAACTCCACACAGAGATGTTCACAAGTCTTTGAGCTAGATTCCAAGTCAAGCCTCAAGTCACTCGTGATTATAATGAATGTTGTATCACCTGCTGCCTTCAATCCAGGCTGCTTATAAAACTGCATAGCTACAAGGAATTCTGTAACTGTAACCTGTTTTGTACTTACAGAGCACAACCATGTACAACGCAATCACTGACAGCTTATAAACCACTGTAAGTCAACACACCCCACAGACTCTCAAACCCAGTGTAACGTTAACTGAAAAAAACTGTAATGTTACATGATCAACAATAAACCTGTAACCTGTTTGCAGCCAACATTTATAATGAACGTGATGGCAGCGAGTTTGGCAAGCAAACAAATGCTCATTCATCTCTTCATAACAAAGGACAGTCAGAGTAAACCTCCTGTAGGTCGTAGCTTAAGCAAGAAGCAAGCTAACATTAGATGGCCAATTCTGCGCTAAACATGTTGACTAACCTCAGGATACTAACCTATTTTGCGTTCAGTGCTTCTTTGTTTGGGCCTTGTTTTATGAAGTTTTAAAGTCAAAGTTTATGACAAATGGCACAGCAGCTGCCGGTGTTTGTTGACTTCTCTCACGTTTAACTTAGCCGCACGCAGTAGATATGTTGTTATAGGTTTCGCAGAAAGGGGAATAACATTCAGCTCATCAGAAGTTTCTTAAAAATTAAGATTGTTCACGAGTCCCGCACCTTGAGTCTGAGTCATGTCTGAAGTCTTTTGAGGACGAGTCTCAAGTCAAGTCTGAAGTCAGTGTGTGACTGTGAGTACCCGTCTCTGACTCCACCTCTTAGGCCAGTGCCCTGAGGAATGTGAGTATTACTGTATGACTGGTATAATGGATTCATTTTAATGAAGATATTCTTCATGACCCACCCAGGTTTCAGTAATACGAAATAAATCAATATGACAATCTGATATTAAATCATTAACTAATACAGCTTCAGAACTGATGTTTAAGAGTCCACAATTAATTGGACTATTAAATGTTGTCAGTTGCAAAACATTTTACAATGTACTGTAAAGTGTTTTTGACTTTGGATTTTTTTTCTTTGTCGTTTGGCCTTTTGCAGTTCTGTATTCTTATGCAAGTGCTAAATATTTCACACATTCAACTGTATTACATGCAGTACTTACAGTATACAATATGGTCACTGTAATAAGTTGTGAATATTCTTTTGTAAAAATGCAAAATGCGTTTACTGTATTACTGTATACACAACAAATATTTTTCTGTAGCTACATGCCCTGAACACTGTTCACCATTTTTTGATATCAGCTAGTGAGTAATGAATGCTCAGTAGTGTTTGTATATTTACTGGCTGTGTAAGATCTGAAAGCATTGTTTTATTTATATTCAGAGGTTTGTAAATATAATTTTAAAGTTTGGGTTTTGTGTTTACAGTTCTGAGAAAGGGGTGGAAGGTTTTAAGAAAAGTGTATTAAATCAAAACTGTGACTCAAGCTTCCTGTATCACAAAGCTGGCTCACCTTTAAACAGGGTAGATCATGGTAACCTATGCCGCATGGCTAACCAGCACACTAATGATCTGCTCACTGGTTCAAATGGTTAACCAAAATAAACTACATGTTGGTTAACAGAGAGATTAAGTTGGAGTTGATGTTTCTACATTTGAGCATGTGGTTATCAATATAATGGAGACACTCTTACTAATCAGCAAAGCATTATTTATTATGGCTCAAATCTACAGCACCTGCATAATTCACCAGTGGGGGGAAAAATGCTTATTTTGTAAAAGAAAGTCCAAGGGGTTAGCAGTTTCAGTTCTCAGATTCACTAAGAGGACAGAAAGGAGTTTAAAGTGTGAATAAGCAATATAAAGATCAATACTTGTAAATGACTCTGTTAAACACATTGTGTCTTTAAGAAAGCACAATGTTTGTCCTGCCTCCAATTCACTCTCCTGTGGTGCAATCATAAATTAACAAGAACAACCCTGCTGTGGCTGAAATGGCTGACTAATCTAGTCACACAAAGCTACAAGATAAGACAAAATACAGAGATAAGAAATTATCTAAAACTCTGCCTAGATTAAAGTGAATACATTATTGTACGTAAAGCAATTTGGTTTATATTTATCTAAACTCATGTTTGTTTAGTTTCCTGTGTGAATGTATAGCATGCTGTACATATCTGTAAGTCAAACTTGCATTTAGAATATAATGGTTTAATTTTGAAAAAGAATTCTTCAAAGGCAAAAGTTGATTCACACTATAAATGAAAAAGCCTGACAATAACTACAAAATCAGCTTCTCCCCCTGTGAATGATATTACTTAATGGTCATCTAGGATTTCTACCACAGCTGCTACCACTTTTACAACTGCATGTACAGTTTGGAACTTTGCCCTCTCCCCCCACAACAATGTCCACTTTTATATCTTGATTTCTCCTCAAAGCACAGCAGTGGAGCCACAACACAGACTGTCTCTCAGAGAGGAGACAGAGAAGAAAGAGCTGGAAAGTAGTCTATTTGGTCAGAGTAATCCTCTCTGTTTTGGATTTTAAAATAAATCCTTCATCTTCTGGCTGCAACAAAAAAGCAGTCACAACTTGTCGTTTGGTACCACTTGGAGCCACTTGGATCTAATGAAAGACTCTACAGCAGATTCAATTTGAAGCCGAGGAACCGCCGCACACAGCGAGGATTCATTCTTCCTAAAGAGGGATGTGTATAGGTGCACGATTTTCATTACAATCCTGACCAGATATAGGCTTGAACTGGAAACACTGATAAGACATACTCTTCCGAAAACCTACATTCAACTTGCATGGTTCATCTCAGGGCTTCAGTACATTCTAGGTTTTCTGTAAAAGCAACAAACAGAATCGACGTTCAACGTTTGGACTTTGAAATCTTTTCAAAATAATTAAACATTTATTCTGGTACAGCTGAAACACCCAAGGTAATTATTATCAAATGTTTCAAACTGTTAAAAAGAAGCATCAAGATTTATATTTTTTAACGCTGTTGTGCCAAAACAATACTGAAAAACATTAAGGATGTCGTCAAATGTGATGGTTGCACTATTGAAAATATAACAGCAGCATTTTTACAATTATAAAAATGATTGACTTTTTTTGTGAAAACAAAACAAAACAGCAATTGTAAAGAACTTTGTTTGTTTGTTTATGTTCCAGCTAGTTCCAGCCATGGCAGAGAGGAGACGAGTGGGCTACAGCGTGAACAGGGAGATCCTGGATGAAGGAGAAGTGGATGAGGTGGCAGAAAAGTCTGACTCAAAAACATCTCTGTCTGAGAGGGTCAAAAAGTCAATGAGGTAAATATATATCTAATGTGCTTCTCATTTAATATCTCTTTATATTTTCTGTTTTCTTTTTGAACAAAATCAATTACACCGCATCCTGTGTACTGAGGATTGATACTGTAAATTGCCTCACAGTATTTCACCAATTACTCTCTGACTAAATCAGTTGTCAAATCAACAATTTCTTAACGTTACAAATGAAGCACTTAATATAATACCTATAATGTGTCTACTTCTACATTTTAATTTGTTAAGCTAGAACCCCTGGTCATTGATTGAGAACCTGACACTTTTCATTTATTACTTCACATTACAATCAACATATTTGCGCAACAATTCTTGCTTTATCTACTTATTATCTTCTTGCAAAAGTCATGCTGGGGAATGCATGTCATGTTTTTTGACCAGGAAGATAGATACAACACGTAAATAAATGAGAATACACGAGGAAAGTAGTTAGCCTTTCTACTTTTATCTACATTTTACATGTAAGATTCCTTGAAGTTATCACAAACAACAGGTTTTTTTTTTCATGTGCTCCTTTTCACAGTAAATGTTTTTTCTCATTCACCTGTTTTCAACATAAACATGAATGAGTTTTGCAGTCACTTGACCAAATAAATAATTAACGGTACTTTTACAATGTCATAAAAAAGTGTAATTGTAGAGAGATTGAACAGAGTAACACAAACAGGATCAAAATGACATCCCATCCAAAGACCAAAAGCAGCAAGTCATGACTTTCAAAATTTTAGAATACTGTTAAGTGACTTTTTTAACCATTATGAGCATTTTGGTTAATAAATGCATGATTTACGTATTTAACAACTTGACTGGTTTGCTGAGCTCAAGCTAGAATAAACATGCAGTTGACAGACCGCGAGGACAAAAGATTTATTAACTTTTTTGGAAAAAAGTTAAGTCTGCCTCAAAAAAATTCAAAACAACACCAAGACTCACAGGATTAACACCCCCCTCTCTGTCTCTTTTTTCTCTCTGGCACACAAACTCAGGTGTTCTGGTCCCAGACTGAAGAGCTGCCTGCTGGGTAGTGTTCCTATTGTTTCGTGGCTGCCTCGATACCCCTTCAGGGAAAACGCCCTGGGTGACCTGATCTCTGGAATCAGTGTTGGCATCATGCATTTGCCGCAGGGTGAGGATGGAGGTTCAGAAAATAGATATGCAAAGAGGGGTAGAAAGGAAGAGATGATGATATAATTTAGAGATGCACAGGTTGTGCACAGGTTGTGCATCTCTATGGTGTTTCTACATATTTCCATAAACTCAATATCTCCCTTGTTACGGTTGTTTTCTAACTATCACTGCAAATTATATTTATCTTCTGCTGTCCCTGTAGGTATGGCCTATGCCCTGCTAGCATCTGTTCCCCCAGTCTTTGGCCTTTACTCCTCCTTCTACCCAGTCCTCATCTACTTCATCTTTGGCACGTCCAAGCACATCTCAGTCGGTTTGTACATTAACACTTGCTGAAACTGCACACAGGGTCATTTTGATAAGTGTGCAGTATTTCAATACTCAGTGTTCAGTGTTTTAAAGACACACAATATAGGATATTTTAGCGTTTCAGGAAGCTATATTACCTATATTTCTTTTCTTTCTTTTTTAACCATTTAGCTATCACTAGAGGGGAAAGTCAATCTAAAACTTTCTTTTAAGATTTTAATTATTTTTTTTGTATTTTAATTTATAAATTTTTAATATCCATGAGTGAATAAGAACTAATTTCAATTCTCAGACATTAATTTGCTTTTGAACACTAATCTGCTCTTTAAAAGACTGTGTGAGTGTGACCTGATCAGATTTCTATTGACAGCGGCTGCCTGTCAAAATTAGCTTAAAACCTGACAAACAGATTCTGGTAATTGATAATTATTTGTACTCATGATTAATCAAGCAGTTTCATGACGATCCAAACCATAAAAGTGCTCGAACTGTAAGTCATGTAACATTGTGCTACCTTTACTCTTAGAACCACAGCTGCCCAAAATACTTTATCCAACTCCTTTTTCTAAATTGCTAATTTCTGATTGGTAGGTGCAAATATGCTTCCAACAGATGTCAAACCAGTTATAAGGATCATCAGTCGTATCAAGAAGCCAATGAAAAAAACTGTGTTTCAGGTTCAAAGAAAGGAAAATCAAAATATCCAATATGTTGGTATATGGCTGGCAAAAATGTGTGTTTATCTCTCTGTCTCCCTTCTTCAGGAACATATGCTGTGATGAGTGTGATGATAGGAGGGGTGGCAGAGCGTTTAGCACCAGATTCGAAGTTTATGATCATGAACAATGTGACCAACTCCAGTATAAATATCACTGCCCGGGATGAAGAGAGGATCAAAGTGGCTGCGGCTGTCACGTTCATGTCTGGATTATTTCAGGTTAATTTGAGTTAACTGTGCTCTGGTCTGAAAGTCAAATATTTAGATCTTCCAACTGGGAATGTTTCTTGTGTACAAGCAAAAATCTGGTCAGTAGTTGTTGAGATATCATGTTTGGATGGACAGACCTGCTGTCATCACCATTAACATGCACCTGCTGCAAGCAAAGAAAACATCAATGAATAAAATATAACAAATTTTATACAAATACTCAAAGCTTGCATCACTCTTTGCAGATTGCAACTATGTTCTTCTTTTAATTCCATATGAGCCTATGTGAACTTCAGCAAAGAAACTTTTAACTCCTCCATAGTCCAGGCTGAAGTTGTAATTAATCAGTTATGCTGTGGCTTAGTTAAGCTGTGATTAAAATAATAGTAAGACAGATGGGTTCCTTTTTGTTAGTGAATCTACGTGTGTGTTTCATTCTGTGTCATGCATGTAGATTCTGCTTGGTCTGGTCCAGTTTGGTTTTGTTGTGACCTACCTGTCTGAGCCCCTGGTGCGAGGTTACACCACCGCAGCTGCAATCCACGTCATCGTGTCGCAACTTAAATACACCTTTGGCATCAGCCCTGAGAGACACACTGGACCTTTCTCTTTGATATATGTAAGAGAGAACACAGTCACGGCCATGGTTATGTTTCCACAACATAAAAGCACCATGACAAATGATGCTATGTCATTTACTTCTGTCTCAAAATTGCAACCCAGTAGAGCTGATAATATTCTCAGCTGTGGACAAGAATCAAATATGCATATTGAATTTTCTATTTTTACTACTTTTTTCTCTCATGATTCCTCATATAAGCATTTAAGCAATAATTATATTGTTTCTTCCTTTCCAGACTGTGTTGGAGGTGTGTTATCTCATTCCAAAGACAAACATTGGTACTCTTGTGGTCAGTATTGTCACTACATTAGGTCTCATCCTCGCTAAGGAGCTCAATGCATACTTCAGTAAAAAACTACCTGTTCCTATACCTGTGGAGCTACTTGGTGTGAGTATACAGAAACACATAGATGCACTTATATTATAATCTATGGACAGTTAGTTCCTCATATATAGATAAACGCAAACACAGACCCACTATTACACTTACACCCACTGCATCACTTATCATCTGTCTCTCCAGATTATTATTGCTACAGTTGTCTCCTGGCAAGTTAACTTAGAGGAGAAATATGGCGTGGACGTGGTGGGAGAGATTCCCTCAGGGTGAGAAACACACACATCAAACATACATGAATGTGTGTCTACACATTTGAAAGTTGAAGTATTTGTAATAGGCTGTGCATTCTGCTCTGTCCATGTCTACCAGTCTCCAGCCGCCTGTTCTCCCAGATGCCTCTCTGTTCGGTCAGGTGATCGGGGATGCCTTCGCTCTGTCTGTGGTTGGCTATGGCATCGCCATCTCACTGGGACGAATCTTTGCCCTAAAATATGGATACACAGTGAATAGCAACCAGGTTGGGAGGTGATAGATTGAGTCAAAGATGGTTTGATTTTAAGGGTAATATCTCGTATAAATGGTGCGTTTTCTTGTTTTAGGAACTAATAGCCCTGGGTCTGAGTAACTCCATTGGAGGATTCTTCCAGTGTTTTGCCATCAGCTGCTCCATGTCTCGCACCATGGTTCAGGAGAGCACAGGAGGAAAGACTCAGGTAGGTATGAGTGGACACTGCTGAAGTGCCCTTGAGAAATACACTGTGGGCGTACTTTTAGCTCTCTGTGTATGCAGGTTAAGAGAAAGGTGCAGCGAGCATTTAGTATGATTTTAGAAATCAGTGAGCAAAATAGGTCGATAACAAAAACAATGTGAGTTATAGGGTCAGTTCGTCCAAATTACAAATTAAATTAATTAATTCTCACTTACCCCTTCTAGTATCTATGCAGAAAAGGAACTGCATGGCTATACCACTTGAGGTAAATGAGAAAGGTGAGAAAATGTATAATTTTTAGTTTCAGGAGCGGGACCACACATCAATCACGTCGTTACGCCATAAATACGCCTCTTCTTCGCTCTCGCATTCTGCAACTCTTCCGCCCACCCCTATAGGGAGTGGGGTGGTATTTCCCTATCGTAGCTTCCCCACAACACTTTCAAATGTCTGTTCATCTTTATGTTTCGATCATTACAAAAATCATTTAATCGTATCTGATGATTGTGTGGTCCCTGCTAGTGAATTGTCATTTAAGTGAAATTACCCTTTAACCAGGATGATCATTGGGGATCAATTTTTTCTTTGTGGGAGAGCTTTGTCCAAAAGTATGTTACATAAATCACCATAGAACAAGCAAAGAAGTAAATCAACACAAAGGCAAAATATTAAAAACCCAAGACTTCCTGAAAAACAATGTATGAGTTTTAGCTCCTCATAGTAGGCCAAGTGTCGACTGTACACTGATGTTGATTCGTATTTAGTACAGTATAGTAGTAATGTAATAATTTTTAACAAAACTGACACAAAAACAAAATCAACATCTGGCACCTGTTAAGTTGATTTTTTAAAATCAACATTCTGCTCCTGATGCACCACTATAAAGTTACATATTCTAACTCTTTATCTAGTTTACATGATATTTGTTGCTGCTCCTGTGCATCGTTTTAAACACCATTTAGAAGAATGCTTAGTAGTTTTCATGTTTGGCATCTTTTGAACTTAACACGGATGTTCCATGAGACAATTTTTCAGATCAGTATTTTCATCCCAACACTTCAACTCTGCTTGTAGCTCCAAACCTGGGCCATCTTAAAGGTTAAACGGAGTAAAAAAAGAGAGTCATAATTAACGTTACGCTGATAAGTGGCATCATTAAAAAACACTTAGGGAATCAATTTTCACTGACATTGTTAAAGTCCACCTACACAAAAACACAGATTTGCTGAAAGGCTAAACCGATTTAGTCTGACAACACCATTAATCAGCTAAAGCCTATTACAGAGGAGAGGAGAGGCTTTAACTGATGATGCTTTGACTCCTCTCATAAACATAATCATGTACCAATTCACTCTAACGACCACTACATCATTCATCTTTTTTGTATTTTTTTAATTTAACTTTCGTCAACTCTGAGCTCTCTCTCTCTCTCTCTCTCTCGCTCTCTCTCCTGATTTCAATTCATCATGCCTCTATCTTCCCTCTCTCTTCACTGCAGGTTGCTGGAGCTCTATCAGCAATAGTTATCCTTATCGTCACGCTCTGGATTGGAACTCTCTTTGAAGAATTGCCAAAGGTACTGTGTGTGTGTGTGTGTGTGTGTGTGTGTGTGTGTGTGTGTGTGTGTGTGTGTGTGTGTGTGTGTGTGTGTGTG
>JAPMOB010004918.1:0-20164 GCA_029875015.1 Lepomis gibbosus | reverse complement strand
GATAGATAGATAGATAGATAGATAGATAGATAGATAGATAGATAGATAGATAGATAGATAGATAGATAGATAGATTTTCTGTCTTTCCCAGTTTCCGCTTATTTCCTCATGTCCTCCAGCAGGGGTCTGAGCAGAGAAAATGGGGGAGGGAAGAAGAAAACCCTCCAGGGAACTGAGTCAGCAGCAGCAGCGGGTCCAGTTGGCTGCTCCTCAACTTCCGTGGGTCTGCTTCAGCTCTGTTCACCGTAAAATACTTTAATACTTTACCAAGACTTGAATGGGTTGATATTGGATTAAGAAGCATCTGTGGACAGAAAAACAAGCCGCAACGCAGAAGAAAGAAGTGGAAACCTGTGCAGACCATCCCGTCTCGCTGAGGTAAGTTAACATCTTTAGGCTACTGAGTTTTTGCAACTTGAACATGCTGTGTAAAAACAGAAGAAGTTTGATTTAACGTTAGTCGTGAATGTGTAACTCGCCGTGGTCTTCTTCGTAACGTGTACTTGGAGCTTCGATGTAAGATTGAGCTTTAAGGGGGCCTGCTTTCAACTTTATGGTTAACCAAACCAAATCTAGTCAATTAACGTTAGTTCTTCTTCTTCGTCTTCTTCTTTACCAGGCGATTTGATGAACAATAGGATTAAAACAGATCTACACTGTAAGTGGATCAACACTGATTACATCTTGTCTGGCGCTGTATGTGGTCATGTACCTACACAAAAATGTTTTCTCTCATTACAGTACAGCCTAATGTTTGACTTGGGTCTCTGCCTGGTTCTTTCTTATTTCCAGGCAGCTTCTAGGCACTGTGACTGACTGGAGGTAGGTGTGTGTATTTTGAGGGTACAGTCTGTGTTCTGGTTGCCTTGGAAAATTACAGCACATATAGCCTGAGGCAAAGATGATGAGGAAAAGAACAAGAGCTAATATATCCCTAATTTAATAAAAACAAATAGTTTGTTTCACTGAAAAGTGGTGAGTCAGTTTCTTTGTGCTGTTTGGGACTAACATTTTAATTACAAGGCAGTGATGATTAATCTCTTTTATGGTATTTTTTTCTAATTATCTTTTAATATAAACAAAGCTTTTATACATGTCATAAATGTTCAGATGAGATTTACATCCACTTTAGTTCATATGAGACATTTAGTGACCCACAAGAGACAAAACAAAACAATGAAAACAGAACCTCCTCACCTCACCGATATCACTGATGCTCGGGAGATGGACACCAATGGGTACCAAAACAGTCAATCAATCAATCATTAACAGATATATTTTCTATGGATCAATAAATAAATGATGCTTCAGCTTTAGTACCAACATTTTAAATATAATGTGTTAAGTAAATTAAAAGTTAATTAAAAGTCTTTGGGGTTTTGGAATGTTGGTTGGCCAAAACAAGTAATTTGCTCTCTTTCTCTCACCACATGTCCTTTTTAATAAACATTTTCCTCGAAGATTCATGTCTGTCCGTGTCTCAGCCATGAGTGTTCTTCCTCCTGTGCGAAAGGACCGCATCATCGCTCAGCTCCCTCAGGTAAAATCATAATAGCCTCGTTGTCCACCATCACTCTAATACAATGTACACCCTCACAAATTGTTCCTCCTCTATTGTAGTATTTCAGGAAAGAGGCAGCTCTGCACACTAAGGAGGATTTCAACAATAAAGTGAAGACCGCCTGCCAGGAACAGCGCACCGGCACTGTGGGGTGAGCACAGGAACCAGAAGCTGAATGAGACTGGCTGCGGGGGTTTTGTTGCACTTATTAACTTGTTGCTTCATCTTTTATTCTTCTCAGCAGATTTAAAATTGCTAAGGTCATTGTTGTGGGTGACCTGGCTGTGGGCAAAACCTGTCTGATTAATAGGTAAGCAGGGTGAGGTGCTGCTCTAGGAAATAAATAATCTAAACAAGAAGGAACTGAGAGAATATGTGCCTCCAAGCACAAGTTATTTTATTGTTAAAATGTGTATAAATGTTGGACAAGACACAAACAATATGTAAGCAACATTTCAAAATGCACCCGCATAATTTTGTGTTGAAGAGTTAAAAACACCAAAGTCACACAATAGGGCTGGACAATAAAACAATAAAAATAATTATTGCGATATCATTTTTTTCAATAACAATATAACAGCTGTTCAATAAATATTTAATAAATGTTTGATTTGATTCACTTGAATCACACATGAATTAGGATGGAATTTTTTACTAAGATGTTTAATTTGTTGAGGAAAAAGGATAGAAAAAAAGCTTTTACTTAATTTTACTCGTGCATATTTGTTGAAAAAGATTTTATTATAAATGTTTTGAATGTTCTTCCTCAGATTTGTGAAGTGATCCACTGTTTGGAATCAAATGTTTGTCATGTTCTGACCATAAAGAAGATTTTAAACCACAATTAACCAGCAGGTTTCTTCAACTTTCACTGAGGATCAAAAATCAGCCTTTAAAGCCTTTTAACGATTTGATACTTATCCTGATAATTATCAATATGAACCTTTTTTATCGTGATAACATTTCTGGCCATATTGTCCAGCCCTGTCACACAATAACACAAACAAACCAACTGATCAATGTAGCGGTAGAACAGAGAGGTAAAATTACTGTTTTCCTTAATGGTGTCCATTGACGTTATTACTATAGAGCAGTTAGAATACTGGACCTGTCTATTTCCTGACTTTTCTAAAGATATGTTTTATGTTTTCAGATTTTGCAAAGATGCTTTTGATAAAAACTACAAAGCAACAATCGGAGTTGACTTTGAGATGGAGCGGTTTGAGGTGCTGGGCATTCCTTTCAGCCTACAGCTGTAAGTTTTTAGTACTACGCATAAAACAAAGTCAGTTAACAGAGTCTGTGTGATGTGACGTTGTTCGCCTGTCTGTCTCTATGTCACAGGTGGGACACTGCAGGCCAGGAGAGGTTCAAGTGCATTGCTTCAACATATTACAGAGGAGCCCAAAGTGAGAGATTTGTGTGTTTTACTATAGCAAACTAAAAAGAAATTAAAGACTCTCCTCTTTCCATGTAAACATTGTTTAACAAAATGCCAGAGAAGAAGCTGTGTTTGTATTACTGGGGTGTCATAGCTGCATTCAGTCGTTAACATGCTAAAGCAACACCCTGAAGTGTTTTCATTGATGAAATATCTTCTTTTCTTCCAGTTGTGATAATCGTATTTGATGTAAATGATGTTGCTTCTTTGGGCCATGTAAGGTGAGCTTATTTGTTACGTGTAGAATATTTGCCCTTTTCCATTTTTGGTCCCAGCTGGAGGATTTAAACTTGCCTTTTTCTTTGTGCAGGCAGTGGCTCGAAGACGCCTTGAAAGAGAACGACCCGACCAGTGTTCAGCTGTTTCTCGTTGGCACAAAGAAAGACCTGAGCGTACGTCTTTAAACTGTTTGATGTAGACATGCCTGTGGATATTTCTGTTTTTTGCTGGAGTCAATTGTTTGGATTGGTGCCAGCTGCACAAAGTGTTTGTGTGCTGGCTCAAGCCTCAAGAATGTTGTTTCTCCATCCTTCACTAGACTCCCAACACATTTCTGATAGAGGTGGAAATAACAGACATACCTTTCTATTTCACAAAGTTTATTTTTCTTGAATTAAATGAAATATTTATCTCTTTTTTTTTTTTGGTGTGATTTTTGTTGAAACAGTTAATTAGTTTTTTTGCTTTGGATTTGTTATCACCAAAACAGCAATTTCATAATTTCCCAGAGCTCAAAGTGACATCATCATATGTCTTGTTTTGTCTGATCAGCAGTCCAAAACCTAAAGATGATACATTTTCAAAGCTATCAAACAGAGAAAAGCAGCAAATCCTCATATTGGAGAAGTTGGAACCAGGACATGTTTGGAATTTTTGCTTTAAAATGAGCTTAGTGATCAAATTGATTAATTTGATTATTCTAGCTCTAATTACAATAGTCTGGTTACAGTCCTGGCTGCTGTGTTATACACTGTACCGGTCTGTCACCTGGATCATCTGAAGTAAAGGTGTAGCAGCAACCCTACATGTTCACTGTGATTACTTGAAATAATTTAAGAGGAACTGGAAGAAGTAAATACAAGTAACTAGTTATTATTTCTATTGTGCTTGAGTCATTTCCTTGCAGAGGAATAAAATATTGCAGTAGCTTTTCTACCTTTGAGTAGAACAGTAAAGTGTTATTCTGGATAAAGTAGAGCTGGACGATAGTCGAGCGACAGAAAATCAATTCTCTGCCATTTTAACAACTAACTTCTTTATGGTGAGGATTTGCTGTTTTTCTTTGTCTTATGTGACAGAAAACTATCTATGGGTTTTTTGGCTCTGTCGGCCAACACAAGCAACTGGAAGGCCTCAATTTGGACTGCAGGACACTGTTAATGGCACTTTTACCTATTCTACCATTTTATCGATTTATCAAATAAGCAAGAAAATAATTGTCAGATAATTGAGAATGAAAATAATAATTGCAGATGTAGTATGAAGATTCCTTTTGTGTTTAACTGAATTATATTTAACTTGGTCTCTCCTGGTTTCTCTGACAGTCTCCAGCTCAGTATTCTCTGATCGAACAGGATGCCCTCAAACTTGCACAAGAGATCAGAGCAGAGTACTGGGCCGTGTCGTCACTGACAGGTGAGTGTCTTGATTTAAATACAGTGAAATTAACAGTGGTGATAACCCGACCACAGACTTAGGGACTGTTTGTAAATTATTGGGGGAGGTAATTCTGCTGAAGGGAGGGTAGTCTTCTTGACATATTTACTGTAAACAAAACAAAACAAAACTGAATAGATACATCAAAAACATTCCTTTTATGTGCACCATTGATCATAAAGGTGCATTTTCCATATGCAAATGGAAACAATCCTGTTTCTGTAATAAGGCTTTATTAGTGTATTAGTTACTAGTAGAATCAATGTGTCAGTTATGGAGAACATGGATCTACATACTTAGTAGAGATTGAACATTTACCCCCTAAAGAGCATGGTATTTGTTTCACTACCCAACAATTGTCCTCACTTTATTCTGCACTATAACAGAACTATGGCAAAGTTGCATGTATCACACAGAGGTCCCCAGGTTCCTGTTCGGTTGTACCACAGACAATATTATCTGACTCACAGTTGGAGATCAGCACGAAACCCTCCTGTTTAAATCACAAACCCAAAATAATAATAGTAACAACTGCATTAAAGATATCTGGTTCTTTGAATGAAAGGTAGAAGGTTTGAGCTGGTGTACACGAAAACTTTAGAGGGAGAAGTTAACTAGCTGGGGCGGGAGCTAACAATTGCAGTGTTGGAAAAAAATGGCACTGTGTTTTGTTAACTGCAACAACAAAGCGTGTAATGTATAGCTCAGACTAGATTCTTCTCCATGGATAAAATGATGGATAAAACATGTTTTCTCAGAAACATAGTGGAAATCATTGAACGTAATATATTTGTTTAGTTATCTGGGAGAGTTCTTAGTTTCTATGTTAAGCAACATTGAGAATTGTCAAAAAATTGAAGTGGGAATACAGAATGTGGAAAAACACTTCTTCTGCTCGCAACTTAAATTAACATTTTAATCTTTAAATCAGGGATTAGTAAGCAGTAAAGGGAGAATCAAAACAAACCCAAGTTTCAGCCCTCCAACTCCAGTAATTTTCACACAGTTTCTTACTGGTCTACATCCTTTCCATGCTGTAGGGGAAAACGTGAACAACTTTTTCTTTCGAGTTGCATCATTGGCATTTGAGATCAACGTCCTCGCCGAGTTGGAGAAAAGTGGATCGAGGCAAATCGGGGATGTTGTCAGTGAGTGTTCAACCACCCAAAGTCTCACTGTAATCACAAAAACCATCACATTTGTCCTGTAGTTTAACACCCAGCTATCATTTGTTTCAGGAATTAACAGCACTTCAAACAATCTGTATGCTGCTTCAAGGAAGAAACAGCCGAACTGCTGTCAGTAAGAATGGAGGCAGGGGTTTAAAGTCAAAGGAGCAGAATGAATGAAATGAGGATTTTTTTTTTCTCAGTGCAAAGTGGCTGCTCTCCAGCTCCAGGGACTTCTGTGGTTGAAGCAGGAGGAGGGACGCTGGAGTTTTACTTCCTGACATATTTGAGTTCAGTTATTCCTGGCCTAGAAAGAGTTTTCCACTGTGGGATGTGGATTCTTGTGGTGTTGCTCAGTTTAACTTGTCTGGAGTTAGAGTAACACAGCAATTACAAAAATAAGACTGGTACTGCGGAGATGCCAAAGAATGACTGTGGATGGTTTTTGCATGGTGAATGCTTACTTTACTTAAGGCTTGAAATTAATATTCATTCTCTCTGCTGTAGTTTGTTTAACAATTAAGATTTTCTTCACAGTACTACTCTGGTTTATCTTTAAGTCTGTATTACGATTTTACTTGATCTTGATCTCTTTTCATATTTTTGTAGATCAGAGGTTCCCAAACCTTCTGTAAGAAGTAAGATCATGCAGTAAATCATAAGGAAAAAAGCAAGGATTTGAGGAAAGTCTGCTTTGTGTTGCAGGAATGTTTTTTCTTCTGCATTCCTATTTAGTTAATCTCAAAACCCCACAGATTTACCTTGTGACCCCTTGTGGGGGTCCCAACCTCCATGTTGGGAACCATTGTTTTAGATGCAGTCTTGGATGCTTTTTATCTGCAGCGTATGCTTCATACTTTACATACATGCTTTTTGCTTTTTGCTTACAGTCAAATGACTGGATTTGGATTAAACTGAAATTGTGAGTGTGAATATTTTATCATTTATTTTCTTGAGAATTTCTCTTTATGTTTAAATATAATAAAAAATAAACATTAAAGAGGGCAAAAGACCTTTCAGTGATTTGAAAATAAACATTTATTTTAAGAAAATGATTTAGTTGAAATGACAATATAGCTTTTGTTAGATGCAAAGATGTCATTAAACAGATTTCACTCTATTTAATAAATACAGTGTCTATGCAGATCAGATTTCCTCACCATCTCAGTCTTAGAAAATATCACTATTCCCCATTTCTTCTTTGCAGGGGTTGTAATAATGTCTTCTTGTTCAGTTGTTTTTTAAGGATTCAAGATCCTTTCGATCAGTTTGGCTTTGGAGCTCTTCGGGGATGCAGTGAGAGTATTTGTAATTTTCTTTAATCCACTTTCCTCCCTCAGTGTTCTCGATGGCCACGGCTGCCACACCTGCAGGAAACAAAGCATGATATTTACATTAAAATGTTTAGGATCAATTACTCCACTGCCACTGTTGTAGGTCAGTCATAATGTGACCATCTTGACTGACCTACAACAGTGGCTCCCAGCCTCTCCACCAGCTGGATCGCAGCCTTCATGGTGCCTCCAGTCTCTATCCATTGGTCCACTAAAAGCACCCTCACACCTGCAGGTAGGAGAGAGATATAAAGTTACTTAGATCCACTGAATCTTAAAAAAAATCTTTATTTAAGTGTTCACATTGTAAACAAAGTCAAAAGAGATACACTGCACAGAGAGAGAGAGCAAAAAATATTACAAACAGAATTAAGAAAAAATATAATTAGAATCTTTTTAAAAAGGAAAGTGTAATTTATTATACTGCATCCAGTACAATACAAATAATATTGTGTTACATAACTTGATATGGTGGATACATGTGCAAATGTAAATATGCACAAAAACCTGTACCTGTAAATCTAAATTAAATCAACAATCTGTCCCTGCTCCTGTAATCATCCACCAGAGGAAAACATAATATCAAATGCTGGGATCTGACCTAGTCATGAAAAATGAATGAATAAATCTCCGAGATTAGTCTTTCAAAGTCCTGGCAAATATTTTTTTGCAGAAAAAAAGACCAAGATGGAATATTTTGTCTATGTACAGGACTAAGATGAACTTTGGTGTATTAAAGATGATTAAAAGAGAATCTAACTCCAAATTGGCCGTCATTGATATGATGTCAAAGATATGTATCACAATTGTAGACCAACAGTGTTCTGGATCTTTAATTCAAGCATTAACACTAGAGGGTGCCACAGGAATGGACATAAAGTTGAGGAAATGTAATTTAAACTGTTTAATTGTGTTCAGGGTTAGGTCGATTTTAGAGCTATAACAATTCATCTATTAGTTGATTGTCAGAATTCCCAATTTCCATGGTTTCAGGTAGTAATTGGGTTTTGAAAAATTATTATGGACGTTGTTCAATGACCTTTTTTAGGCAAAACGATTACTCAACCAAATAATGAACAGATTCATTAATAATGAAACACATATCGATATATTGTTATTTATGAATATATAAGAAATAAGTATGCTATAGTCTGGTCAAAGTCATCCTCAAATCTTCAATTTCTAATTTAAATTATTTTAATTTTACATATAAAAACAGCTGTGCATTGAAGCTTTTTCTATGCTAACCACACCTAACAACTATTTCAATGCAGTGGTTTGGTGCCAGATGATGATCTAAATAATAACATAACCTGTGTATAGCATTTTGCATGGAAATGATCCCAATAAGAGACTGAATATTTACAAAAACATAAATCTAAACCTATTGATATCAGTGTCAGCACTCACAAAATGTTTTCTTTTTTATATTTGAGGCTGTAGCTCTCACAACTCTGAGGTTGCCAGCTGGGTAAACATTCATCTTTTCAACAGAAATAAGTGACATGGTTAAAGGTTAAAAAGCAAAGGAAGATTAACCTGGGTTTAGCACATCCAGCCTTACTTCCAAAGTCTTGTCTCTGCCTGTGTAGTCAGTGTAGTTTTGGGTTTGGGTTGCGACACACAGATGTCCTGCTTTGCGGAGAGCTAGAAAACCTTTTCCGAGGGAGGTGGCAATAGAAGCCCCTGAAAAAACACATAAACATGCATTGAAAATGATTACCTTCTGAGGCTAACCCTTAGTTTGAATTGGATGAAGAATATCTAAATTTAGAATCTGTGTCTGGAGCGTCCTCCTGACTGTATGTAATGGCACACAACTGTTTCTTAAAATAAAATGAGTGTAAGACACCAAGTGTGATTGCTCTTAACCTACCATTTACTTCGCTTCATAAATTGATTTGGTTTGTTTTCTTACCAAGAATGAATCCCATTGCATCTATCCCAGCTACCAGGTCAATGGTGTCATTGTGAAATGGAATGAGAAGGTCTTTGACACAATCCGCAAGAGCCTGAATTTAAATGCAATGACAGTAAATGCACAGCACGCAAAGTGTGCGTTGAAAATACACACACTGCTTGTTATTTTTGCAGTTTTAAATGAGTTTTGTTCAGTGTGAGGAAAGACAGTAGACTTCATCAACCACTCAACAAACAGCCGGGAACTAGAACTACAACTAAAAGTCATTGCTTTTTCCCCCTCATACCTGGGAGTTGCAGTAGAGTCTGGACGGGTCCAGCCAGGCAAATTTTGGTCCTTTTGTGTTGGGTGCCATCAGAGAAAGGTACCATCCTTTATGCCTGTCTGCAGGAATGGCCAACACGTCCATTTGAAAAACACCACTTGTCTGCGCTGAGAAACTGGGCTGACTGGACTGTGAATGAGAGAGAGAGAGAGAGTCGCCCATATCAGGTTCCAGTGGGGTGGGAGCAGGCTGTTTACAACACTAAAGATAGTTACTTATCTCCCTGCAGTTGGTGCAGTGTTTTTTTTAATTCAAAATCAAGTCGATTTAATGATTTGATGACCAATTTCAGCCTCGCCAACCGTGCTCAATGACCTTTGTGACTGAAAGCTCAGATAATAAATTTGCGGCAAATGAGACAAGTGTACAAATGTTTTATCTTTTTTTCACTGCTGTTTCTTGCATCCTCCTCCTTGCTTCGTGGAAGTATTTTCCATTAAAGAATCATACCAATGTGTTGTATGATTTAGCTCATCTACTACTAATCCTGCACACTTTACATCTCTGCAGACTATTGTCCAAGGCACACCAGTGTTTTAATTGCTTTAATGCATGTTTCATGCATTTCAGATAGTCATTACTTTCCATTCATTTAACTGCACTGTACGAATATAATTTGTTTCATGGTAATACTTGTCAAAGAGTACACTCAACGAAAAACTGTAATGGAAGAACTTGTTTTTGAATGTGGTTTTAACAGATAAGATTGATTCACAAGCTAAATGCAGAGAGATTTTTGGCAGGCTGTTACATTAAGACACAGCTACAGCTCATATGTGGATTGTCTTTTCACTGAAATCACAATTACCCTTTTAAACTAGTCCTCATATAGGAATCTGTTAGGTGTCAACATCTTGACCCTGATGTTCTGTTTGGGGTCACAAAGACCCTTTAATAGCCTAAAAAACATACCTAGCATTGTACTTACAGAAAGTTTGGGAACCTTTGATCTACAATATTATGAAATATGCATAGAATGACCCATTTCCATCTACATACACCGTGGGTCCTCTTACATGGAAGTCTCCATGTTACGCCACCATGTTTCTACAGTAGCCCAAACGGACAAACTGCTCTACAGAGCATGTTTCCTCACACTGAATACTTACAAAGAAGAAGAAATAAAAATAGAAGAACAAGTAACGTTAGTAATATTTGACTGTCTCATTAGAAGTAAGATAAAAAGAGGCTGACAGAGTCGGCCACCGTAGCTTCTCCTGCACACTTGAAAAGGGATGGGTGAGCAGTGACTGATAATGAATAATCAGAATATTTTTTTCCTCCTTAAATCTTTATTGCAAAAAGACAAAGTGTACATGGGACATAAAGAAGTATACAGAACTTTGATTCATGCAAAATTACATATTGCATATACATATTTTGCATGCAATTTGTAATATGGTTATGATGGTTAATTTGCTGTTCATGTAGAGTTAACTACATGTCTGTGTGTTGTTTAAATGTTCTGATAATGCTAATGTAACACACCTTTGTAGTAGCATCCATGTTGATTCCACATTCCGACTTTAGAGTACATGAACACATGAACTTGGGAAATGGGACTATCCGAGGAGCACGTGAATGCACAGTGAGCTGCTGGTTACAATTCGCAACCCTCACCACTATATGCCACTAAAACGTACACACTGAACAGTCATGACTTTTACTAATTTTATGAAAATTAGTTATAAAAATTATAAACATGAAATCAGACAATGATGTCGTACATGGGGTGTTTAGACCACTGCTGTAAAATACAGTTAAATACAATTGATTTTCATATCTGTCATTGTTGTTGAAAGTATACTTTTTACACACTGCTACCCTCCTAAATCTCAAAAAAGTCTATTTAGATTTCTGTCAACAAACTCTCAAGCGATGAAACACAGATATTAAAGAATTTGTTATTTTTTCTAGGTGGTCACTGGACTGGAGAAACTGTGGCTAAAGATCCTTTAAAAATGATCATGCCTCAGGTTGTTATTCTAAATCCTGCTCAGAGCGGCGGTCTTCAGGCATTTGTCTTCAGGTGTTTAGAATCGCCAGAGGACCTGTGTCAAAATAAGCTCAGGTTCCCTGTTCTCAGACTGGAAATGTTATTACAGTTATTAAATCAACAGATCTGAAATATCATCCTAGTTTTGTTCAACAGAGTTCAAGCTGAGTGTTCATCTTTCTGCTAACATAACTGTACTTTCCCACAGTTTTGTCTTATGTGCATCTCAAACCAAATGAACTTACAGTGAATGTAACTGCTCGAATGCTTTTGTTTCCACATTTGCATGTTTTTGCACACTTTGAAGATTTACAAGGTAATAAATCTGAACAGATAGTGCTGTATTATCTCATGGTGATAGATTAAAAAGGTTTTACAGTGTATTGTTATGCAAAATCTAGAGAAATGCTTAAACCTAAAATAACAAATGTTTTGGCCACTTGGGGGCAGGCTATAAACACAACACTGACATAGACAATCATCAACTTTCAAGTGATATTGTTAACTTTTTAGCAAACAGTTGCTCATTTACACATCCAGCAGATATGGCGCAGCATTAGCATTCACTGGGAGTCATATCTGTCCACCTGGGCAAACGCAAGTCCAATATTCATTCTCCTTTATCTCTGTTTTGGTGCTAAATGCTTCAGCATGTCCACACCAGCTAGCTGCTAACTGTCTGTCTGGCGTTTGGTGCTGGGAAGGTTGGGTTCAATTGGGTTTTTAGGAGCTTTTTTTGCTGAAAAGCCGCCCACTGATGCCAAAAAATGATGAGAGCAAAGAGACTAAATCAAATCAGGAAAGTTGCAGAACGTTAAACAAAACAATGAGCTGAAGGATGCTATTAAGCTCTGAGGTGAACTGAAGAGTCATGTAACAATTCTCTGTTGCTTCTTCACTAACTTACATGTCAAATCACACATTCATTCACCCAAAACATAAAAAAGACAAAGAAGAGAGTTTTAAGATGTCTGACTGTAGAAAGCAGTTTCAGCAAAAACAACTGTTCACATTGAAGTCTGCCAATTATGGCACTGGGACACTGTAGACGGATCACTGTTGAGTTTTTCAAAAGTTTATTGGGGTGATCACCACAAACGAAACCCCTTTCTTACCACTGCTATTATATTGGGTGGTTGCCTAAAGATGCAACCAAAACTATCTGCAGAAGTAAATCCAGCTAAGGTGAGGAGACATATACCTATAATGTGGGTAGACAGACCCTTTAACACACTCATTGAACTTGTGTTCTTTTACACTTCAATGAATTTGGGGGAGTTTCAATAGAGGAATACATTTTAGTTCTTAACACATGTTCAGTATACGTACTTGTAGTACATTTCATACATATTACCATCATTTATACCAATGAGGTAAATGCACTCCCTATTAACTTTGCAAGAATCATCCTGCATCTGTAAACTCTGCAGGCACATCAGCATGATGCATCAAACTCACAGAAAGGTGTCCTTGAGTCAGACACTGACTCCTCATGTCATTTAGGGGATGCAGTTCTGCTGCTGGCCTCTCTGTGGATGAGAGCAAATGAAAGGAGCCTTACTCAGCGGAAATAAATACAATACATATATTTCATTAAGTGTCACCTTTCTGTTTCACTATGCGGTGTAAGTCGACTCCAACTCTTTCCTGGTGAACAGCAAGATTATTTGCCTCATTTTGCCCCAAATCCTGCCTGCAGTGACCACTTTAATTCATGAGAAACTTTTCTTTTTTTCTTTGCCCTCCCTCAAGATTTGGTCGGATGTTGCCTCTGGTGATTTTACATCATTTCTCTCCGCCTTCCAACAATCCGATTTCAGTGGCTTGAGTAGGCTGGATCTCCACCTCTAGAGCTCCCTGTAAGACCAACCATGTGACAAAACACTGGGCTGATTAGAGAACCCAACCTGACAAGAGGTTTTTCTTTTCTTTGGGAATGGCCACTTTTTCACAGATGCAGAGGACAATGCTGTGCACCACTTTCTTAACTCATGTGTGACTTTAGTGAGAATTTAGGTCAGATTGATCAGCAACAACTCTGCAGCTTTTAAAACATTGAATTAATTAGTCAGCAAATAAAAAAAAATACAATTTCATGTCTACAAGTCACTAATAAAACAAGTGCTATATAAAAGTGGAGACATCAGAAAAAATAATGATTAGTCAGTCTTTTTCAGGCTATTCAGACAAAGTTAGGAAACTTATAACACATCAAACTTGAAAACCCTTTTAAAAACGTTTTATGGAAATTATGTCTTAAATCATATATATGTTTAATATAAAACAGAATGGAACTCATTTCACTTCAAATAAATCACCTCACACAGTTTGTTTCCTCTTGAATATTCTCACAGAATCCGAGGAAGGAATACCGGCTCTAAAATGTGCAACTAAAGATCTTCTAGATAAGCAAGATGTGATTCAGTGTCATATTTTTATTTAATACGAATACATGTTATTAAATTTCTTCCCATTATGAGGATAACATAATCATAATTGGAGAGTTTTGACTGAGAATTTGGTTTTGACCAATCTGATAACAGAAGCAACTGTTTAATGGCTAAGACATCACATTTTAACCTGATGTAATCCAATAAAGAAATCATAATTCTAGGGATACACAACAAAAAAGGAACTAAGAGGCAATATGAAGCACTAATTTTGGACTACTTCTGCTGATAGGTAGACCTCCATGCCACACAGTCAACTGATCACTCCATTATTTTAAGGAGTTTTGTCTGAATCCAACCATTAATTCAGCCTCAGTCCTGTGGGCTGCCCTTCAGTCAGTAGGGTTTGCGTGTGACAGCACCAACCTTTCTCCACATTCCACAATGAAAGAGTTTTGTCCCTACATTGTGATTTAGGTCATCACCAATTCAGTGCCTGTTTTGTAGTATTTGAAAGATGTCCAATCTCCTGGGTTGGCACAATCACCCCATGCTTGTTACCATGGGGAGTGGGGCGAGCAAGAACCTCCTCCTTGCGTGTTCCCAAAGTAAATCTCCACTTTCTGGGGGCTGGGCTGAGAGGGGTTGAGAGGTAACCTGCGGTCATCCCTCTCTGCAGCTAAAGATGCTGGGGGTTCGTGCTCCAAACGCCCTCAGATTAACCCTCTTCTCTTCGTCTACATGTTTTAATTCAGTGAAGTAGCCTACTGGTGGGTAGCCTAATAGCCTATCTACTCTCATCGGCGCTTTGTGATTATGTTGGACAAAGATACTCTACCCGGGCTGGAAATCTAAAGAGGTTAATTCGGCTGACTCCTCCCAGCGTTGCCATTTATCGTATTAATAATCACACCACTTGAGCTTCTCCTTAAAAGTGGGAGGGCTGCTCGAGAGCGCCTGAAAACCGCTAGGAGCTGTCTCCGTTACGCGAGGTGCTGAAAGTGCCACTCGCCGCATCATGTGGTCGGTCTTCTTTGTCTTTCTGTCTTATCTGGACAGAAACTTCGTCAAGGGCGACTTCCTGAGCCGCGCTTTGGACGCAGAGAAGGAGAGCAAAGAAATGTTCTCCATGCTCAATGGCACCTTTTGTGCAAAAATGTCAACCGTCAGGGAGAATTTCCTCTACCAGGTGTCAGACGGAGCGGAGGCAGTGCGCTCCGTTGTCAGCCCCACCGGGAAGCTTGTGACCTGCTCTGTCGTTGTGAACCAGATGCTGGTGAAATCGTTCATGCACGAGTGCAGGTTGGGACTGACAAGGCAGAGAGCCGGGCGGCAATTGGAGACGCGTTTCGCACGCATGGATGAAGCCAAACTGATGTGCCGGGAGTTTAAAGAACGGTCGGAGCGCAGAGGCAGGGTGAAAAAGCGTGGCAGCGATGAACCTGCGCTGAAGGACAAGGTTTTAAAAAGGTCCAAGAGAGGCTTTACTTATCCTGGGACCCTGTGGTGTGGAGCTGGAAACATGGCTGACCATTATGACCAGCTCGGTAGGTTGAATGACTCTAGTAAGCAAGTTAAATATGCGCGTTATGTGTGTGTGTGTGTGTGTGTGTCAAAGATCCACCGCTTTAATAATTCTGATTCAATTGTTGCAGGAGAGTTTGCACAGACCGACAGCTGCTGCCGTGTTCATGACCACTGCCCTCATGTCATCCACGCCTTCTCCTCAAAATATGGCCACACTAATTTCAAGTGGCACTCCATTTGCCATTGTGACTGTGATACTGCGTGAGTACAAAAAAATACTTTATTGTTGATTGTTGATGCATTTTCACTTCAAGTCTCTCACTACTATGGAGACTACGGCAAAACTGGTTTCTGCTTGCATACAGTTTAATTCACTGTAAATTGGATTAGTTTTTTAAGTATATGCAATAACATCTGTTATAAGGATACTGGTTAGTAATGCAAATGATGTATGAATGTGACAGCATGTGGAAAAATGAAACTATATATGACATTTTTATACAAATGATGCAACTTTGAGCATCTGTCTTTCAAAGAATCATACAATGTGGTGTGTTAAAAGCACAGTAAACATTAATAACTGTATCGGAATGAATTACAGATTTCATAAGTTGTAAAACCTAATACATTAAACTTCAGACATTAAGTGCAGTAAACAGCTGATGTGTATCCTGACATGACACCTAAAAATTTGTTGATACCTTTACACAAAATTTTGGAATGTAGAAAGCAGGGAATATCTGCAGGAGTTGAACTGAGGGAAAGAGTCAAACATCTATATGTCCTTTTTGCATTTGAACAATTTCTGTAAGAGACGACTTGAAACAAATCTGTTTGTCACTCTCTGCAGGTTGAAAGATTGTCTGAGGAAAGTCAATGACACATCTTCCAGGGTAGTTGGTCAGGCTTTCTTCAATGTCATCGGTGTACCTTGCTTTGAGTTTGCCTATGAAGAACAATGTGCAGAGCGGCACTGGTACGGCATGTAAGTATCAGTGGATTCCGGTGTTAAGCTTTTAAGTAGATTGGTAACATACCGCGTTGTATTACTTTTAGAAATTACTACACACACTACACACATAACCTTTCCTTCATTCGCTCTCTTGTAGGTGTAAACGATATGAGAAGCTACCCATTGCTGTGCTGAAAGAGGCGGTCCCGTATGACTTTGGTGGGATTGATGTCATTGATGAGCTGACAGTGGCTCCTCCCAAGAGGGAGTCCAAGAAAAGCAAGGAAGAAGAAAAAACAGAGAGTACAGCACAGTCTCCAATGTCAGGCCCTGAAGAGCCTTCCCTCACAAACGTTGTTACCGCTGCTGAGGACTTCATCAAGGTCCTTGCTACTGTCTCCACCTCTCAAAGCTCCACCACCGACTCTGATAAAGGGGAGTCGCAAAGCTCAGACAAGAAGAAGAGGAAGAACACAGGGAAGAAGAAGACAACCACCAAAAAGCAGAAAGGAAAAGGAAAGGGAAAGGGGAGGAAAAGAAAGCAGAAAGCAGAGGCTGTTAAATTAGAGGAAGGAGCAGGTGTTTCAACGTCTGGCTGCAAAGGAGAAGAAGCCATTGGTTTAAGTAACTTCATCTGTGAGCCACGCACACATGACCAGTCAAGTAGAAACGCAAACAGAGTCGGTGACAGTGAACATGAGCTCCGGGTAAAAGAAGAGCCGTCCAATGAAGTCATGAAAGATGAACCAGCGATGGAAAAGGAGACTGTTTCCATTACATCACCTACGACAATACAGAAGATACCGGCAGAGTCGGACAGAGATAAGCTGACCACAGAAGAAATTACCCTTTCTACGTCAACAACAGTGGCAACTGTTCCACAGAAAGCAAACACCAGAAGACTAAGAAAAGGGAGAAAGAAGAGCAAGAAAACTCATCTTCCTTCTTCTGAAAGACTTTTAATGAATACAACAGACAACTTAAGAGCCATTTCTGTCCCCGCCATCATTACCACAACCCCTGCGGTACAGCCCGAGCAACAAAGCTTTGGGAGCAACACTGAAAAGCGACCTATCTTCATTTCTGCCAGGACCCCCATTGTAATCCCCAAAGCCAAAAGGAACAGGTCAAAGGAGAGAGGGGACAGAGAGGAAAGGAAAAAAAGGAGGAAAGTTAGCTCAGCTTCTCCTATTGTTACTGCTGCCCATGAAAATTCCTCTGTGGACAATCTGAAAGTGATCCCTCTCACTGGGGCTCCCACCATACAATCGGTGCCCACCACACAGCGGCAGGTTTCACACAGGCTGGACATTTATGGAGGGAAGATGACCATCCAAGTTACTGCTCGCAACTCCTCCTTTAGCGTTTTGAAAAGGCAAAAGTCAAAAGAGAAAAGACTGAGAAGCAGGAGGAGGAAGACAGTCTCGCCTCTTTCAAATGAAAATCCTCTTTTTCATTACAGCTCTGAAAATGTGCTTCCTGTTCTTCCAACTCCAGAGACGATTGACGCTTTGAGCAGCCCTGCATTCACGGCTGCAGTTAGCAGGCCTATAGAAGAAACAGATACCAACAGTGAATGGAGGCTTTTTACTACTATCACAGCAGCCCCTTCTATCATTACACAACAACACAGGCAGACAATCAGAAAACCAAGAAAGGAAGCTATGCCTGCAGCTCTCAGTGATGGAGTTTCTACCCCTAAGACCAAACAATCACCAATGACATCAATAACCATGCCATCCATAGTCGCTGCTACTGAAGAGCTCAATCTACAGAGATCTGAGAAGCTCCGCATGACCACCTCAGCAATTGTCACCATGAGTCCAATTCAGTTATCTATTGAGAGAGCAAAAGCACAATACACCAGGAAGAAGAGAAGGAAAGCAGCACTGTCTATTAGACATCAATGAGTCATGTGGTGCAAGCATGGCAAGAGAGGCTAAAACTGATGATACACGGGGCAACTTTTTGAGCAATGCTGCTGGGCAATTTTGCGGGTGGCAAGTCCGACTATGTTTTGACCAAATAGCAGCGGGGCGGGGCGGGTGGTGTAGCAGTGGTGGAAGGATTTTACAGTAGTAATCTTTACTCATTACCATTGACGGCAACATTGCCCAGCACCGTTGCTCTAAAGGTTGCTCTGTGTATTATCAGCTAAATACTTTAGCAACTTAGCTGGCTAGGCTACCTCCTGTGAATCAGATACACTTGCTTCACAATGAGTTAAATGCTATCAAAGGTATTTACACTATAATCTTTTCTGGTTCAGCATTTAAATCAGATTGACAAAAATCCTATTTGACTGTAATGTGAGAATCATGTTTTGTAATACTCTATTGCATGCATATTAAAATTTCTGAATGATTATGAAAGTTTCTGACAGTTCAGACATGTTTCTATCTAGTTATGAAATAATAAACATATTTTTTAAAACAATTTGACATTGGGAATTAAGATTTTTCTTTTTCTTGACAAGAGTTAGATGAAAAGGTACAACTCCTGTCCCAGTACGGTAAATATGAAGCTAAAGCTGTTAGTTAAAAAGCTAACATTTTTTACATGTTGATTTAGCACAAGTTAAACAAATTATATCTGACATGTTAATTACTGAGATTTAGAGATGCTGGTATATGGCTAGCTGTTTCCCCGCGTTTCTACTTTTTAAACTAATAGGCTAACACCTGCTGACTTTAGCTTTATATTTACCTTCAGACATGAGTGGTAAAAATCTTTTAATCTAACTCGAAAGAAGAAAGTGAATTTGTAGATAATATGAAAACACAAAAATTCTGATAAAATATGACAATATAATAAGCAGAGAGAAAGATAGCAAGCTATAGACAGACAAAACTCTGAGGGATCTTTTTAAAATAATTTTGTGTGCACATTTCTGTGTTATCTCAGCTGGAAATATTTAATCAAAAGGAGAAAACTGAAAAATCTTAAGCCCAGAGACTTAACACTGACCTGCTTTACCTGCTATTAATCTTTAGTGAACTGTTTTTTCCATACAGTGTGCACAGAAACCATGCCAAGAATATTCTGCAAGTTTATGCACATACTGTGTCCTTTTGTTCTGAGGGACTGGGGCCATTGGCCTTAGAGTTGCCACGCCCCTTAACACAAGGTCACATTCTCCACACAGATTAGGTGCTCACTTTACGCATTACTATCACCTCTTCACCTCTCATGAGGGTTGAAATATCCAATGTGGAGGCTGAAATCCTCCAGGTCAGCTGATTCTCATATGCTTGCATACTAGGAATTCATCTGGATGAGTCTGAAAGGGTGTCCAAATAGGCTCTCAATCACATCTGACACATTTAAAATCGTACAGCATCAGATTATCTTGTGCCCCTGGAAATTATGTAACAATGCAGACTTTCATGCTACAGCTCACCATTTTTGGAAGACACCCAAGCATTCAAAGGAGCTTGGCATTCGACACAATCATAAGCTGAAATGGCAGAGTGACTAACACAGTTGGATCTGTGATAAGACCTTTTCTCACATCGAGGGAAGAAAGAGTGGAAGGAATTTTCCATTTCATCTGCAAGTTTATGACCTCTGAGAATATCTTTTGTGTTCATGCTTTCATTTATGTTTAAGTTTATAAACACCACATGTGCAAATGGATTTAAACTCTAGGTTGGGATTTTAAAACTCATATAGTTGCAGAAATGCACAGAATGCTCACATGACTTTCATTTACATAAGAAATGAAACACAGAAAACTTTAGTGTCTGTCCAAATGAGAATTATAAAGGGATAAATAATGATTAACACCGACACAACACACACACATACTATATTTTCTCTCTCTCTCTCTCTCTCTCTCACACACACACACACACACACACACACACACACACACACACACACACACACACAC
>JAPMOB010004850.1:0-10129 GCA_029875015.1 Lepomis gibbosus | reverse complement strand
ATCCCGAAAGTTTACACAAAGTCCACTTAAACACGTTCATCCTCACGTACAGGCTCTGCTGCTGCGCTCCGGATGGATCTGACGCCGACAGAAACGTTAGCATGTTAGCCTCCGGATGTTCACTTGTTTCCGATTCCACTGCTGATTTTCAAAATAAAAGTGACCACGCTTTCATTTACAGGCCCATATCTCTTTGTTACGAATTAACAATGGTAGAAAAAAACAAGATCCTTTATTTAAGTAAATTCAAATATCACGTCAAGGACAATACAGAGTGTTCGTAGCATTAATAAAATACTTGAGAAGTGATTTAAAATCTATTTATTTGTACTTATTTGTGTGTTTGTGCTGCTGCAACACCTGAATTTGTTCTGCTTCTCCCGTGTAAGAAACATGTGTTCACATACTAGGCCAAAAAAACTGATTCTGATATCAGGTGAATAAAGTCAACTTTAACAACCACTTCTATCTCGCTGAATAAATGTCTGATACATTTATAATAAAAGACAGATACTTTAATCTTATGACAACATCAAGTTATGTTGGTTAAACAGTCAGACTATGAATCAGCTCATTTTCTTCCTAAACCCTGCGTTGTTACTGAACTATCTGTCTGTTATTAAGTCCTGACGTTTCTGGAACTGTTCCACTGTCAAATATTAACAAACGACACAAACATCTGCAGAGATGTTAATAAAAAAGTAGAAAAAATGGATTTCCCTGTTTCTGAATGAGACATGGCTGCCATCCAGTGGACATCAGGGAAAACATCATCGTACCCAGGAGGTAAAAACTTTGCAGAACCAAATGTAAAACACAATGACGGCAGTAACAACGCAGGAACACAAAGGAAACTGAGGTCCGGAGCCTTTCTCAGTCTAACGTCGGGTCTGTAATGTCTATGTCTGCTCACATTCAGTCCACAACTACACATCAACATCGACCATCATGCTGCTCAGCAGTATTTATACAGTTAAACAGTTCAGCTTCTCTACCCTGTTTACTGCTAATAAACCCCTCTCCCTCCAGACATGGTGTCTCCATTTACCTCAGACTCCCCAGCTTCTCGTTATAAAGGTACTTTGGGTTGTTTGTCTGCCTTAAGAAATGTTTTCCTTCCCCATTAGGTAAAGATCATGCCCAGTTTATCAGCACGGTACACAGTTCACAGTCATCTAGTCCTTTTCTGCTGATCAGGCAGTGTGCACTCTGTGTTTCTGTGCTTTTACCACATTGCGCTCCCTGGTGGCTCTTATACACTTTAATGCAGGTTAATAGCGGCAAGTTGGTGAGTTGACAAGTTGAAGTTGGTTGTCCCACTGTAAAATAATCTGTTTGTCACAGACAATGACAAGTTCTAGCTGCTTTCTGTGTATTTTCCACGGTCAGTTTCCCTTTACAAAACCTACACTCTGTTTTCTTGAGAGTTGCATCTGGGATCAGTAAACGGTAACACACACAGTTATAACAGACGTCTCTCCTCCTGTCACAGCTGTTACTGAACTCAAACCCTCAGCCTGCTCTCTACATTACATTATCTGGTCCACTGCGCTCATCTCCATCTAAACCTTTCTGTACAAGCGTATCTAGTTCAATTCTGACTACTTTATTACTGTAAGTTACATTTATATTTAAATAAATATGAGCCTACATTTGAAATGTCTGTTTGAAGTAAAGAGTCTTGTACGAAGTATAAATGATCATGAATTGGTATAATTTGTGCATTATAAATTCATTTGTTTATTACACCTTCCTGTCAGAATTGTTAAAGCTTTGTAACATCACATGAAAAGCAGAGAAGGTCTGTATTCTATAAACTCAGGAATACAGAATTTCACTTAATCTTTAACTTACTTTGATGTGAAATGATTAAAGTGTAAAAACACCAGATCCTCCCTCTCCTCACCTTAAAGTCCAGGATGGGCAAAGACTAAACTTTGTGCATGATATAGGCAGGACGAGCAGGCAGTATACACTTTATTATTCTCTTGCCTAACTTACCGTCACTGTGTCAGGACCTTTTAATCTCTTACCTCTGTATGTTATTGCGGTCTATTCCTTCCCAACACTGAATGTTTAGTCTGTCTCAACTTGTACCCACCGCCCCTCCAGAGGCTACTCCCCTCTTCCCAGGCCGTCCTTGTGTCCTGCCTGGTTAAATAAAGGTTTAATAATATATAATTAATAAAAGTTGCCTTGCATTCAGTCTTTTTGTGGTTTACAGAACTATACAAAACCTTAAACACCTACCAGTGCCAGTAAACAAACAGACCGAGACAACAATTAAGTTCTATTTTGTACAAAGGTTACGAAGCCTCCTCAGCGCGTACTGAAGATTAAACATAATCCTTTCCGATGATTAAAGCTCTCCACAAAGACACATAGGGGCTGTACGTTTATTAGCTGCAGTAGGGTTTGTACGATAAAGCGAACATCGGCCCTCAGAGGCCCCCCAGAAATCTCCAGCCCCACTTGCACCCGTCTGTGCAGCCAGGGGAGTGTTGACCTGAAAATGAGGTTGAGTGACGACACAAAGAGACGTCATTACATGAGTTTATGAACGTGATGATTATGGAGGACTGCAATATATATTCTCATCATTAAAAACACATGAAACAGCCAGAAACTGCTTGTTTCAAGTATTTTACCTTCTTCATAATGATGATTTACAGCTGGATCATTTACGATTAATGCTGCAGGTGATCTATAAATTACTTATTCATAACTACTTGGCTTTCCAAATGATAAATCAACACACGTATTAAAGCATTACACATTTTAATGGTAACTTTTACTAAAGTGGATTCACAGAAAATCAAAAAACAACACTTGATTTTAGAAAAAACTAAAACAAGTCAAAACATAATTTTTTCACTGGAAGATTTGATGAAATCAAACCTTTACAGACTTTAATGAGCTAGTAGGAAGGAGATGTTCTGCAGAGAAACCAGGGCCTGTATTTATCAAGCTTCTCAGAATCACTCATAAGAACGCTGCTGAGAACTGAGTTAAGAGAAAAAATAAATCTTTGCTCAAAGCTTATCAAGCATCACAGTCCCAATTTGAGTGAAGTGTAGGACTAAATCTTAAGTTCCAGTCTGAGAGCTGATTTACACGCCTTCCTGTGCCGCAAACACAACTTTGGATGACGATGTAGCCAAGGACCAATCACTGAAGAGATTTCCTTCTTTAAGACTATTCTCAGATAAATTCACATTGAATGGTGAAACTCCTCAGAGGAGTTTTTATTCAACACACATTTGACAAAGAATTTTCAAGAGAATACATTATGATATAAAAGTTTCTTTATATGAGCAACATCACTTCACCTACTACCTCTCTGAAGCCGGCTATTCGGATGAACGGTGTTTGTTTCTGTCGGATTACGGGGGGGATGTTGGGAAATTGATGAAAGGCATGACAATGAGTGGAGCTGTGGGGTTAAGTGCCGTAACTGTTTCCACGGCTACTCGGCTTGTTGATGGTTGTGACGGCCAAAATCATCAGCATTGCTGCGTTTGTCCTGTGGCAAAGGAACGAGGCGTCATCACCTTCAGTTTAACTGAAATAGATTACAGAGTAAAAGCAGTGATGAGAGGACGGCCCTCACCAACTCGCTGACAAAAATGACGCCTGACAGTCCAAACGATACCGTATAATTAACTGTGTCATCAAATAATTCAGAAACATTATTTCTCTGCTAAAATATTTGAGTGTGTTTGTCTCCACAGCGCCATCACAAGGCCCTACTGGCAGCTCCTGACCACCTGAGACCTCTGGAGCTTCTTAAATAACTGGGAGAGTCAGAATTATTCTCAGCTTTAAGACATTTGATAATTTCCTTTATTTCTGAAGTTTAAAAGTAGGAGTAAATTTCATAAATTCTCAGCACATAAGACAAAATTTGCACTTTGAGAAGCTTGATAAATACAGGTCCTGTTTGTTGACAAGACATTTTTATGTACAGTACAACTGACTTGTAGCAGATCATTGAAGGAAATGTTTCCTGGAGCTAAAACCCTGCCGAGGCTGGAGAAAATGAACTGTGGAGTTCAGGGGAAGTTAACCTGAGGCTTCAGCAGCCTCATTTAGACAAATCAAGTGGGGATCTTTCAGATTCACAGTATCTTGTCTACATGACTTGCTCCTTGCTGAGTCGGGGCTGAGGGACACGTCTCGGTCGTCACTTGAAGGTTTGTTGCTGCGACAAAACACCTGCCATAAACATGCTTACAGTCCTGGGACGAAGATACCCAGTATGACACACATATGGCATCTGACGTAACGTTGGAAACTTTGGAGTTGGAAAAATCGTAACCTCTACTTTAAAGGGAAACTTCAGCACCTTTAATGTGGATGTCCAGTGTTGAAGGTAGCGCTCATTAGCCTTTTGGTTATTCAGAGACTTGTTCTGCTGGTATGCGTGCGTTCACGGGCACACAATGCACCCATAGCGAGAGATTTATTGCTTCAGACTACATTTACCATCAGCACTGACTTTACATCAACATTACAGGTTAAAGGTCACGTGGCTTCATCTTAGCAGAAAAGATGAAGCATGACTTATTTGGAGTCAGTATCACAGTGAACTGATCAGAGCTGAGTCAGGTCTTGCCCTCAGTACTTCAATCCTGCTGGAAGGAATCGGCTCAACGAGCGTCTCTGCAGCTTCAATTCCTCTCTCTGCTCTCACCAGCACACTTGTGGTTTTTGAAAATATGAAGCCGAGTGAAGCTTTTATCACAAACACTGCAGTTAAATCGTTTCTCCCCTGTGTGGACAGTCAAGTGTCGTCTCAGATTTCCGTGTTGTGCAAATGTTTGACCACAAACTGAACAATTAAATTGTTTCTCCGTTGTGTGGAGAGTCAAATGTCGTCTCAGAGTTCTGCCCTCTCCAAATCTTTTACCGCAAACTGTACAACTGAACGGTTTTTCATCCATGTGGACAGTCAAGTGTCGTCTCAGATTCAGCCGTCCTCCAAATTCTTTACCACAAACTGAACAACTAAACGGTTTCTCCCCTGTGTGGACAGTCAAGTGTTCTGTCAGATGTCCCTTTCGTGCAAATGCTTTACCACAAACTGAGCAAATATATGATTTCTCTCCTGTGTGGACATTTAAGTGTCGTCTCAGATTTCCATGTTGTGTGAATCTTTTACCACAAACGGAACAAATAAATGGCTTCGACCCCGTGTGGACAGTCAAGTGTCGCCTCAGAGTTCTCCAATCTCCAAATCTTTTACCGCAAACTGAACAACTAAATGGTTTCTCTCCGGTGTGGACAGTCAAGTGCTGTCTCAGATTTTCCCTTCCTCCAAATTCTTTACCACAAACTGAACAACTAAACGGTTTCTCCCCTGTGTGGACAGTCAAGTGTCGTCTCAAATTTCCATGTTGTGCGAATCCTTTACCACAAACTGAACAGCTAAACGGTTTCTTCCCAGTATGCATTCTCATGTGTGTGATCAAATTGCTTTTCAGACCGAAACCTACTTTACAAACTGAGCATGTGAAAGGTTTTTCTCCTGTATGAACTCTTAAATGTGAGGTCAAAGCTGAGCTTCGTGCAAATCCTTTACCGCAGACAGAACAACTGAAGGGTTTCTCCCCCGTGTGGACAATTGAGTGTCGTCTCAGATGTGTCTTAAATGCAAATTGTTTACCACAAACAGAACAACTGAAGGGTTTCTCTCCTGTGTGGATTGTCATGTGTTGTCTCAGATGTTCCTTTTGGCCAAATTCTTTTTGACAGACAGCGCAACAGAAAGGTCTCTCCCCTGTGTGGATTTTCATGTGCCTCGCAACATTTTTTCTGCATTGAAAAGTTTTTTTACAAACTGAGCAACTAAATGGTTTCTCTGGGTGGTTTCCATTGTCTTCCAGCAGCTGTCCCTCATGGTCAAGGCTTGCAGCACATTCAGAAGAGCTACTTGATGTTTTTCCAGTATTACGTTCCACATCACTCACAGGTACTTCATTGTTTTGCAGAGGGTTTAAACGTGACTGAGGTTCCCTGGTTTCCTCCCAGTCACAACTGTCATCAGTCTCAGAAGAAATCTTGTCAGTATCTTGTTGTAAATGTCTATCTGGATCTGAGTTCCTGGCTGGTTCTGGTCCTTCACAGTCCTCTCCACCAGCTTCTGTTAGTCCTTGATGAGGCTGTGAGGACTGAGGTTTCTCTTCATCGTCTTCTTCACTCTTCACAGGGACATTAGTAAATGTGAACTTGGTGAACTCAGCCTCCTCCAGCCCTCGAAGCTGCTCTCCCTCTTGACTGGTCCAAATGTCCCCCTGTTCCTCTTTAATGGGTGGGTCCTCCTGGTCCAGACTGGGGCTTATCTCCTCTTTAATGTGTGGGGGCTCCGGTAGGTCCTGCTGGTCTAGACTTGGACTCCACTCTACTTTAATGTGCAGGGGCTCTGGTGGGTCCTCCTGGTCCAGCCTGGGGCTCCACTCCTCTTTAATGCGTGGGGGCTCTGGTGGGTCCTCCTGGTCCAGACTGGGGCTCCTGTCCTGTTGCTCAGTGGGAACGTCTTCACTCACCAACAGCAGCTGGACGTCTGTGGAGACTAATGAAACACATACAGATGTTTCATTTTACCTTCCTGTTAACATTTAAACCACCAACACTGCTTTTCGTGAACCTGTGGAGAAACTATGCACTTTGTGTTTAAGATATCTTGAAGTCATTCAAACTCAAACAAAACTACACTTTGCGTTTTGTCAGAGCACCAATAACTGTGACTCCATGCTAATGTTACGTGCACATGTAAACCCAAACTAAGCTGAACAGCTCAGACTACAGACAGATTTCAATGTTGCTTGTTTGTAACATTTGGCTAATTGCCAAGCTAAGCCGGATAAATCCTGCGTATCGTGCCCATCACTAAACAACAGTAACATTTTCCTTAATCATCGCGTTCCAAGTTAAATCAGATTTGATTTAAACAACATGTGTCTTTTGAGACACAACATTACATTATAGGAACCGCTAGACTTGATAGCAGTCTAACCACATCCTTACAGACCTGGGCCTCGATCCCCATCCCTGCATAAAAGTTACCAGCAGGCAATAGTACTTGAAGTAGTTAACAGACACCAGCTCTATTAGACCAACAAACTATAATAACAAATAACCACAATACTAAAGGGAGGGAGGGGTGTATTTTTTGGCACTTCAGTTCAAATAATGTTTCTGCACCTAAAATCTGTTTAATTAAGACAAACATGCTAAAATAACCCTGTACGGAAGTTTTTACCTTACATGGAATATTGGAAGTATACATGACTTTCCTTTGACCGAAGTAAAAGTACTTCACAATCTACAATTTATAATTTCCAAAGATGAGATAAGACTTTTCATAAATGATACTGTGGTCGGTAACACTATCACACAAACTTCAAAATACAGAGCAACAACAACACAATGTAGGTCTAATCGACAACAGTATATAAATCATAGCCAAAACATTATGACCACCGATTAGTGGACGACCCACTCTACCTCATGCCTGTTACCTCAACCCCTCATAGAAAACGTGTTGTTAATGTTGTTGACATAAATCGGAAGGAGATTTTCATACAAAAGGCATCATGGGATGTGAGAGGGCTGGGGGTTTGAAGGAGTCATGTTCCTGGGCGGCGAGTGAATAAAGAGGTCACGTTCGGTTCGCAGTGAACATAGACCGGTGAGCAGGCTGAATGAGTAACAGTGCAGTCGAACGAGGAAGGAGGCAGCAGATTGGCAAACACACCCGGGGCCACGTTTAGAGACCGGCCACTGGAGCCCTTTGATTTTTCCAAGCCACAAGGAGATTCAAGAGGCTCTGCAACCTAACAGCAAGCTCCAAGGAGAACCGAGTGAATCTGCGAACGGTGTTCTGAGAGGCGTGAAGCTCAGCGACGCAAACCAGCACAAGTTACCCCAACGTGAGAGACGGCTTTTATTCATTCCTTGTTGTGAAAAAGTACAAGAGCGACAAAACCACAAGGAGCCATAGGTGCCATCAGGTTGCCCTGACAGACCAAGGCAAACGCTGAGGGTGGACCTGTTTGTCCAAGAAGACAAAACATACCTGCTTATTATTTACCGTTTTTCCAGGTATGTGGAGACTGCAGACTTCTCTCACAGCAGGAACACTGACATCATCGTCCATTTCAAGCCAATATTTGCCGGCCATGAAAGTCCTGATGTTGGACAATGAACCTCAGCTTTCTGGACAAGCTTTCACTTCCTTTGCGGGTTCACACAGGTTTCAGGTGGGGCTGGGCAATAAAACAATATTGATAATTATTGCGATCTAAATTTTCCTCAATAACAATATAACAAATGTTCAATCAATGTTTGATTAATTCATTTGAATAACAAATTATTTATTTTACTTTACGAAGAGATTTATTTTGTAGATGACAAATGACTAAAAAAAGATTTTCCTTAACTTTATTTGTGTATATTTATTGAAAAAAAGATTTTATATGATAACATAGATATAATACCTGTCTTTATAAAATGTTGAATCTATGTAGATGTATAGTTCTTGTAATCGTTTTGAATGTTCTGCCTCAGATCTCTGAACTGATCCACTGTTTGGCACCAAGTGTTTGTTCTGATAAAGAAAAGTTTAAAACCAAAATTAAGCACCTAGTTTCTTCACTCAGGAGCAAAAATCAGCCTTTAAACCTGTTGGAAAAAAATATTTGACATGTTTCCTGATGATTGATGTCAAATTAACAGCATTTTGACCATGTCGCCCAGCCCTCGTTTCAGCACATCTCGAGCAGCCCAAGGTTTCTGCAGAGTAATGGAGACGCAGAGTGAACTGTCCAGACAAACTTCCTGAAAACAGCAGGACACCTTAACTGGCTGCAGCCCGGCTAAGCTCCTACTGGGTCGACGTCTTTGTACCAATTCTTTCCTCACAAATGGACCCTGCACTGCCCGACACCATCGCATTTTCTGGGAAGGACAAGGAGATGCAAGGAACTACAACAGCCAAGGCTCTCGGTGTCCTGACACCAGGTGACCGAGTACGGGTTAAGTTATCCAGGCTGTGCTTCAAGGTCTGACTTGGTGGATTTACCTGAGGGCAGGGGGAGACGCCACCGTCAGTACTTCTACACAAACCTGCACAGGACAGAGGGTCTTTATCACCACAGAAAAGGCCAGAGCCAGGTCCTGAACAGGCTCCCATGTCCCCTGCTGCCGCACTTCACCTGCAGAGACCACCCCCTCTCAGAACCAGGTCTGGACGAACCATAGTTAAACCTAGTAGGCTCGACCTGTGATCAAGGTTAAAGACTGAAAAAGACAAAAGAGAAGAACTGGAACAGAATAACTAATGAAATGGAAGGAAAGCTGTCGGGTTTCTGAGCAGTTCAACGTGGAAGAGCTACTGTAAATAAGGACGGGCTCTTTGTCAAGATCCTGAAACACAGATGTTCAGAAAGCTTTGGTGAGTTTCACATAACGCAACTGCTGATGGCACCGAAGAGGTTAAAACATCTGACAGATGCTTTTGTTCCAAAGACGGATGATCTTATGATCTGTTGGCAGCAGCGACGTGCTGATAACAAATAAAATGCTCACGTATGCAAAAAGTGTTGCAAAGGCTGTGGAAGTCATATTTTTTTAAAAAGAAACCAACTCAGCCCCTAAAACAGCAGAACTAATGAAAATATTGACACAACAAATGTGAGTCATTGTTCCTTAAAGGATCATTCTTGATTTTCATTAAGTGTAATTAGTCTTCACTCGAGGGTCAATCTGGACATCAGTTTGTTCCGTCTGCTACACAACGAGCTTTTTTTACTGAACACACTGTTAACTGCCATCCAAAACTATCGCCTCTGACATCCTGAAAGCTTTTGTTCCTCTGAAATCCTACTGGTCATGTAATTAGTTGTCGTTTCTCTGAAACCTCTATGAAAATGTGTCAAATCAAAAGTGAGCAGTGGGTCTCTGATGAGACAGTTTACCCTTCATTCACTTTAGAGGCCGAGCTGTGTTGTTATTGTTGACCTTAGAAGATGTGAAGCAGGTTTTGATGCGCAGTAAAGGCAGTTTGCAGTGAGAAGAAGCAGTAAAGCGCACAAACCTGCTTCAGGCTTGAAAACAGCGTCCAGTAGTT
>JAPMOB010004788.1:0-16723 GCA_029875015.1 Lepomis gibbosus | reverse complement strand
CTCCAGAGGACCAGCAGATGTGAGAAATTTTCTGCTAAGAGCGAATATGAGTAAAGGTGCTGGGCCCGAAAACATCCCTGGCCATGTACTAAAAACATGTGGCAATCAGCTTGTTGATATTATTACTGACATGTTGAACATATTACTGTCATAGGAAAGGGTTTCCACCTGCGTCAAGACAGCCATTGGCCTTATACCTAAAAAGTCTGTTGTTTCTAGTCTAAATGACTACTACCCTGTGGCACTCACCCCATTTCTGAAGCTTTAAGAAACTGGTTCTCCAGGACATAAAAAACAACATCTCAGGCAGCATGGACCATCACCAGTTTGCTTTCAGAAACAACAGATGCACAGAGGAACAGAGGATGCCATCTCCACAGCCCACCACTCAGTCTTAACACACCTTTGATTAAATACCTTAATTGTCTTTCACCTCATACAGTATTTTGTCTCATGTCTCTCCCTCCATGCCTCCCCTTCAACTCTCCCATGCCCCTATGGGAGGCACGCCTCACAGTTTGAAAACCTCTGTGCTATACCAAAGTTACTGTAGTAGCTCGAATAAACACCATGATGCATATGTCAGATAATACAGTGCAGCATTTAGGTATGACTACAAATAGTCCTAGACAGTGACACTGTTCACCTGCTAAATTACACATTTATTGTGGGCTTGTCTCTTCTTCTCCCCTACACATTCAGAAATCAAAGGTTAGTAGAGAGAAAACCATAAGTTTTAAAACTATTAGACCTTACTGCGGGTGAGTACTATAATCCTGTAGAGACCCCAGCATGACATGTAGCTCTAGGAATTGGACGAGCAAGAGTGTTGGCCTACTGTAGTACGGTAACACTTCATTTGAAGGCAGCATTCCTAACCGCTCTGTCAGCAGTCATCAATGATGGAAATGGGCACTGCATCATAAATACTGACAGCTGTTATTGCTGTTCATGAAGCCAGTAAAGTTAAATGCCACCTTTATGAGGCAGAGTGCACCATTTTGAATCATCAATGATGTGCTAGTGGGCCATTGAGAAATGATGCTGTAAAATAGTGTTATCACTACATTGCAATTTTATTTCAACTTAGAAATTTAAGGCAAATGTCACTATGTTTATTTCAGCTTTCTTCATAATTGCCTGAAAATAAACAGATAAGAAATACAAACATAGAATGGATAATATTTTACGCTATTCACCTCTAACCTTTCGGACATTTGGGAAAATGTCTCGAAAGGGCTGATTGAATGTTCTTTATATAAACTAATGGATACACTCACATCCAGGACGACAAGTTTATTAACTTGGATCTCACAAATCTAACATCTAGAAACATAATCCCCATCTAACTTTGTCGGAGCATCTCTGAAGTGATAACTCAAACCAACAACAAACAAAGGGATGGGCCAGTTTATTAGAAAAATATGACAGATGTTAATATCCTCATTAAAAATCTTTGTTGCAGATTTCCTCTTAATCCCTGCATGTTGCATTTCAACATGTTGTCACAATGTGTTGAATGACACAGCATTAGAAAAATACTCTCATTTGTTTATCTGTGTTTTAATCCTACAACACTGATAAACCCTTATTTCATCCCCCACGTTTACTTTTAAGTCTTGTAACAGTGTCCAAAACTAAAAGAACCCAACCCAAATCTTCTCCTTAATTCAGCTCCCCTTCATCCACCAGTGCATGAAAGAAACCTTGTTGTGGATTCAATGGCAACCCTAAATGTTCGAATATTATAACGGAAAGACTTAGCTTTAAGAAGTGTAACATTTTGGCAGTGTTTGTCCCTCTGGTTTCCTCTCCACATGTATGATAGGTGTTAGAAATACTCCTGCCTTAGCATTTAACCAAGCCACTGACCTGATCATTATCTAGTCTCCAGGAGATGATTGTTGGGAATGGTTAAATGCAGAAGACATTTTTATACTTGTACAGTAACTTTAACAAAAACAAGGCAGTCACAGAACTGAAAACCCAATGCAAATGTATATTAACAGAAGCACGAACCTGCTTTTACTTACAATTCACTATGTGATAGGTGACAAAATATCAATATGAAGAAATATAACTTTTTACATTCTTTTATTTTGTTCTTCTGTTATTTCTTTACTGCTTAAGACCTCAAAAAGTATTCAAATTAAACAATCTGAAAAGTAAAGATTCCTCTTTGACTGTTTTTTTTGACTGTTTACAACTTATTGTATATACATGCAACGTATGATAATTAATATTAAGGGATCAAAAGCAAAAGAAAAGGTTGGGAAACACTATTTTACAGGACAGTTTTATCTTTAATTGTCCCTGTTTCTTTTTTGTAATCATTTCCTGGCATTTTGCCCCCCTTTTTTATCCCACAAAACTTCCAACTATTTTATACTAGCTGTCAAGGAAACTTATGCCATGGTTCGATTTTCACTTCTGATAAAATCCTGCTGGACACAAGAAAAATACTGTGCAGACACGATTAACCATCCACAACTTCCAAGCAAATTTAGAGAACACCTCTGTGTTTTGTGTTATTAGAGCTTCTAGTCTGTTAGAGTTAACAGTTGAATCCAGAGCTGGTAGACAGCTCACCATGCCCATCCCTTTGTGTGACATGTCCTGAGGAACGCTCTACAGTGAGCATTAACCTAGTAAAATAAACAATGATTGTATAGTTTAAGGGGGATCTCCTAATCCTGGGAATGTCTTTCTAGTGTTTAATGAGTAGTTCCTCAGGACACGTTGCAAACACCAACCTATGACTCCTACCCTGACATTGTTTCCTCGGGCACCACTAGGGAGCCAAAACAGCAGGATGAAACACCCGAGGTTGATGTGTGGGAGATCCTGAAGAATGCTCGACCAGATCAGTACGAGAAGATTGCCTTTATGTACGGCATCACAGATCTGAGGGGTCTGCTGCGGAGGATGAAGAAGATCCCAAAAGAGGAGAAGAAAAGTGAAGGTAAACCAGCGCTTACTGAATTTTGGATGTGCACCAGGTCAATATCAGTATTGATGTCTGGTCAAAGGGGAATCTTGATCTTGGTGTTGATCTTGTCTTTTTAAAGCCTTTGCAAAGAAACTGGAACCTGCATATCAGGTGGATAAAGGTGGAAAGATCCGCTTGGTGGTTGACCTGGCCGACCCCACTGTTGAGCTGAAGTGGTACAAGAACGGACAGGAAATCAGACCCACTCCCAAGTATGAAACATTTTTTTCAGTCAATCTTCTTTGTCTTCCCTCCTTCAACACTGCACAAATGAAACACATTTTTAAAAATGCGCTTCATTTGTGCCATCGCCCTTCTTTACCATTTTTCTGGTTTTATGTGTTATTTATGTGTAATTTTGCCACCACTCAAAAGCTCAATGGTTCACACACCACAAAGATTCAGCAGTCTTTGTCCTCTTTTCAGTGATTTACATAAGCTCAAAGTACATCATATGACCTACATTTGTAAAAATACCTCCGTAGGAAGTGGCTTAACAAGACAGTATTTGTAGTGTATCCTTACATCACCTTCACAGTTTTACACTGTGGTCTTCCACATGTGCAGCCAGTCCTCTTCACTGTGAACCATTGCGGGTGAACAAATAACGTTCTCTCGACTCTAATGTGGCTCTAATCAGTTTCCACACAGTCACATAGACACATTTTAGGACCATTATGAACCCATAGGACTATATAAAAGGTGTCAGAGCTACATTTGGGTGTAAATGTAGTGAATCATGTCAATTGTTGTCTTTAATTGCCATTAACTACTGCATATGTCCTCCTCTATACAGGAAAAAGGCGGTACCTCCTTCACAGGTCTTTAACCATGTCTGGCTTTGGAACAAATTTAATAGATGCTAAATCAGTTTAAATGTCTAAATGTTTTTAAAGATTATGTACTTTTTCAACTGATTACCAGTGCAATCTTAAAAAGAGCAATCATATTATTATGTAGTCATGATTTTGTTTTTGGCTGAAAGGATATGAATAATTTTTTTACGTGTTTTGTAAGACTGGGGTGTGACAATACTAGACTGAGAAAAGCCAGTCCTATAAGCTTTATCAAAGAGGAAAGTCTTAAGCCTAGATGGTTTCTGCCTCCCAAATCCAAACTGTGACCTGATTCCACAGGAGAGGAGCTTGATGGCTGAAAGCTCCTTCTCCCATTCTACTTTTGGAGACTCTTGGAAGTGACCCTCCATTCTGGGAGGGTAGCATATGGTGCTATGAGCTCTTTAAGATATGATGGTGTCAGACCATGAAGGGTTTTGTAGGTGAAGAAAATGATTTTAAATTCTATTCTGGATTTTACAGGGAGCCAGTGCAGAGAAATGTCAGTACACGTGCCGCTGCATGTTGAACTGAATTAGCTGAAACTTCTGTTCAAAGTCATGCAATGTTAAAGCCATCTGGGAGGTTATTGCTGTTTTCTGGTTTTCATCTCCTGTGGCGTTTTCTCCAGGGCTCCCTGTTCTGAAGACTTCACTATAAAACACTTCTCTCTTTTGACACTATTGCCGACTACATATACCCCTCCAGGCATGATGTCTCTCTGTCTTTGTCTGTCTGTTTATCTGTCTGTCATATCATGGCGCTCCTTCCTGTCTGCCATAATCACTTCCTGTGCTCCGGCCCTATTCTGGCTCCACTGCTGACCTTAAGTCAAAGGAAGTAAGTCCATCCGTCCAGATGATTCTCATTTCGCCACGTTCTGGTGTGATCCCGCCCTCCTCTGTCTCGCCTGACCCTTGGTTTTGTGAAGTGCACTTGATGCATGTTGACTATAAAATTGATGTTGTAATTCTTTATTTAGAATATTCTTTGCTTTCTGTAACCAATCACTTTGTGATTTACTTAACTTAATATCTTGGAATGATGTCCTTTCCTATCTTAGGACTAGTGTAGGTGATCAGTAATGTAACTAATGGACTTCCTGTTAAGGTATATTTTTGAGCATAAGGGCACACAAAGGATTATGGTCATCAACAACTGCTCTGTAAACGATGACGCAGCTTATTCTGTAGCTGCTGGAGACGAGAAATGCACAACAGAGCTGTTTGTCAAAGGTATCTCAATTAATTGTTCACCTTTATTCAATTTATAAAAACTGTAAATGACGAGATATGCTGCATATGTCTTAGTGTTCAGTTTTTTCTTCCTCTTTTGTCTAATAGAGTTGCCAATTAAGATAATTAAAGGTATTGAGCCTGTGAAGACCACAGTGAATGAGAGGATTGAGCTGGAGTGTGAGGTGTCAGAGGAAGGTGCTCAAGTCAAATGGTAAGCATTTAAAGGTTCAAAGTGTCACAAAATTACATATTTTCAATAACTGCGGTAAGGATTAGAAGCCTCTTTCAGTCAGAACAACGCATATTCCACTGCATATCACCAAGTCGTGTGTCACAAATTGCTTTATGACTCAAACTAGACTGCTATATGGCAGTCTGCTCATTGTCAGAACAAAGGAGAGGCCAGTATAATCATTAAATATGTTTTACGTCTTCAGTGAAGTGAAAGAGAAAGCAGACAAATTATTGGTAACACTATTTTGCAGGCTTGTAAATTAAAAATAATTTCCTAAGATATTTCCTGGAAAGAAAGCTGTATTTTGGTGCTAATAATAGGTAAACATAGTGGAAGTGTTCAATTTTGTCAACAGGCAAGCATACAATTCAACATATATTAAGTATAAAGTTTCTAATAATAAATAAATAATTAATCAATATTTACATGAGCTTAAATTGGGATTGCTTATAAACTCAACTCACTAAATATAATGTGATAAATATCTCAGGAATGTGTAATTTGTACCAAAATTAATAGTTATTTCCAGGAAACATATAGTGAATTATTAGACAATAATGAACCTGTAATAAAAAGCTTTACAGAGATCTTTATTAGAGTTACTGTAACAAGGTAACGCTTAATGTAACACTGACACAATGATACATTTACGTCTACATCTAGCTCTTGTAAGTTGTTTGCTCTCATTAATAATGGCATGAGTGTATGTGACTCTTTTAAATGTTTCTCCTTCCTACAGGATGAAGAACGGTGTTGAGGTTCCAACAGGGGTGCGCTCTAGATACCGAGTTAAGTGTGAGGGAACCAAACACTTCTTGGTGATTGATGACGCCTCTAGGGAGGACACTGGCACATACTCCGTCATGGCCTCCGGTGGCACATCTGAGGCTCATGTACAGGTTGACTGTATGTAGCATCAGGGCCTTTTTACAAAACTTCTGTTTACTTACATGCTTTTTAAAATAATCAGTATTAATAAGTTACTTTATTCTATACCCTTCTCATTCTTCTAATTAGTGAAACCATTGAAGGTGTACCAGGACTTGCAGGACATGACAGTGATGCTGGGTCAACCCATTAAGCTGCACTGTGAGATTTACCCAGGCAACGTCCCAGGTCGTTGGTACAGGAATGGACAGCTGATCCAGCCCAGCGACCGTGTGAACATTATACACAGAAATAAGTATGTAATCTCTCTTAAACTCTGTTCAATCAAAAACAATTTCACACAAATGCTAACTAACATCATCTTGCTTTTTAAAGGGTACACCGTCTTGAAATTGCGACCAGTTCCCTTCATGATGCGGGAGATTACACGTTTGTACCTGAGGGATATTCACAGAGCCTCTCTGCTAAACTTCACATTATTGGTACACCACCATTGCTTTATCGGATTGTAGAACTTTACATCTTGACATTATGCTAAAAAACACCTATTGTACACATGTAATATTTGTTATGGTGTTGATTTAATTTTCTGCAGACCCACCAAGGGTGCACCTGGACAGCTTGAACTTCCCAGACAATACGGTGACAATTGTGGCAGGAACCAAGCTTCGCTTGGAGATCCCCATCAGTGGAGAACCAGCACCCAGGGTGGTGTGGATGAAGGGAGAAAGAGTGAGATTCATTCTGCCTAGTCTTAAAATCTTTTAAAGAATAAGACTGGTATCTATCTTTATTTTTACTGTCAATACATCCCAGGAAAAGACCAAAACTAAAGTACTTTCTGACTTCCCTATCCTGTCTTTGGCACTTAGCCAAAGCCCATTGGTTCCTGCTGAAGACAGAAATCTTGGTCACAAATAATTAAACAGGAGTAAATATTATAATTTGTTGTAGACTGTTTTCAGCCATGTATTAATACACATTTGGTGCTCCTGAGTATTTCCAGCAGCAGGATAGATTAAAAATCAACTAAAGTGGCCTTGTTTACAGTAATGAAGGAATATGTCATCCAGTGCAATAGTGTAGTGTAGTTCAACGTGTGATTTTAACAGTTTTTGGACAAGAACTGGTGGTGGTTGAGGATACTCAAAGTGATTCACTGTGAAGCACTCTGAGTATCTATAATGCGCTGTATAAATATAATTCATTATTATTATTATTTAAATACCATCTGGTAGTCACCAAGTCTTAGATTTTTACTTATTTTCAAGACTTCCATGTAATTTGTCCTGTTTGTCTTAGGTGATTCTTGAGTCGGGCCATCGTGTCCGAGCTGAAACATACGGCGACCAGACCAGCCTGACAATTGAAGTCACAGAGCGGGAGGACACAGGCAACTACAAGATAGTCCTGCAGAATGAGGCAGGTGAAGACACAGCCAGCGTCAAAATCAAGGTTGTAGGTAAGTGCTCACAAAACTATTAAATCAAAATACAATTTGGAGAATTGCAAATTTGTTTCCTTGAATTCTTAAAATGGCCCTCTGTTTGTCTGTAGATATCCCTGACCCTCCAGAGGCTCCCTTGGTCCCAGTGGTCGGTGGTGATTGGTGTTCTATGACATGGGAACCACCAAAATATGATGGAAGTTCACCAATATTAGGTAAATATAGCATTTTACTAATTACAACATCTTAAATGTATGTGTTGGTATTAAATGATAAGCTTTCTGGCCTCTAAAGGCTACTTCATTGAGAGAAAAAAGAAGCAGAGCTCCAGATGGATGAGACTGAACTTTGACCTGATCAAAGAAACATCATTCGAACCCAAGAAGATGATTGAAGGAGTGCCATATGAAGTGCGGGTCTTTGCAGTGAATGCTATTGGTGTGTCAAAGCCCAGTGAACCATCCAAAGCCTTTGTTCCCCTCGGTGAGTAGCCCAAATGTCTCCATGAATATACACTTTGCTGTCTAAAGACAGTCCTTTGAGCTGCTACTACCAATAATCTGTCCAGGAGAGCATTACATAAGGCTTAAGTTTATCTAACAAACCTTTTATAATAGTGGAGGAAATTTCAAAGAGTGGGCCGTTAATAGTGCATGTGTGATCTGCCCTTAGCACCCCGGCAGCGCAGCTGTTCCCATACCCCACCATTCCAAGCATTCTGACTCTGACCGCCACTGGACACGCAGGAGCTTTAGAGGATATTAAATATGTCTTTATGGCTGCCAAATCATCTGCGGATTAGAGGTTTAGGAGATCAGGTCTGTCCGTGGGTTCAATAGAAGTAAGATATGATTCAGAATACAAGAATAGACAGCAAGAGCAGGGACTAATGAGATCTGACATGGAGACTGAGAAGAGAAAGAGGCGCCTCGCTCATGAGTTGCCAAAGTGGATGTTTTCCGATCTTGTTCATACCCATTGTTGGAAAGTAAATGAGGAATGGTGGCAATGACTCTTCTGATCTCTTAAACCTTTATCTCCACTCAGCTGTGACCAGTGAACCCACCATGCTGGTTGTGGACGATGTCACAGACAACACAGTGACCGTAAAGTGGCGCCCTCCTGAAACCATCGGAGCTGCTGGTCTGGATGGATACTTAGTGGAGTACAGCATAGAAGGAAGTGAGACAACCTCAGATCTTCTAAAGGCCTACAGACTGTGTGATTTTGGGCTCTTGTTGTGAAATCTTTGGTCTTTCAATCTAAACAATTGGTCTTACATCACACACACAATTGCAAATTTAGAGCTTTTGCATCCACACACAGTCTGAGTTGAAATCATAACATTCTCATTAAGAAATTTAATGTCCGAAACAAAATAGTCCAAACAACATGTGGTGAGACAATGTTTGAAGGCAAAAGTGTTAGCTTTTTCGAACTGCCACACTCAATGGCAGGGTGAAAAATGGGTATAATGACACACTTTTGGACAATAAGATGTTCAAAGGGTTACAGTCGTTTGTACATAAAAAAGTGACAGTCGTTGTGTAGAGAAGAAAAAGAGAGCTTGAGGGAGGCTGTAGAAACCAGCTTACCTTCTGATTTCTGCACACCTGGCTAATTATTGTGTAAAGCTTGTTGGATTGTTGCTTTTGAAAAATTACAGTAAGTGTTGGATTAAACCCCGCCAATTATGATGTTGGAAAGGTGTGGGGAGAGGGGTTTTAAGATGCTGTATGACCATCCGACAAGCACTACGGTTTAATTATACAGGCACCTTTACTACTATCTTCTTACACTGTGAGTGCAGCTAAGACGCACACGTCTGAATATGCAAAGAAACTGACACAGAAACACTGGACAATGTACATTTTGAGAGCCCAGTGATAGAAAGATAAACCAATACATACATGATTGCAGTGTATATTGTGGTTGTGTTGTTATATGTCTATTGTATTGTACAAATAAAATTAGAAAAAACTATGTTAGCCCTTTTGCCAAATATTTTTTTTGCTGCATAGGGATGGCACAAGCTGATGACATGTCTCTGCTTATACATTTTTTTAATGATTCCAAAATCCGATAAATCTGAAAGTTTATATTATACAGTCTGACACAGATTGTGACCAAGACTGTAATATACCTACCTTGCACAGAGTGATATCCAATGAAGGTGTAAGATCACTGCTAATACACAGCCCTAAGTGGCTTTAAGTTGTTTGTACATGTTTGTCATTGCCTACAACAACTGAATTTGAAGCAGGTACACGAAACATAAATTGAGATTTGAAACAGAAGAACAATCAGTTAAGGCTGTTAGCAACTGGAATGTTTTTCTCTACAGCTAATGATTGGGTGGTATCCAACAAGGAGCTGACAGAGAAGACCAAGTACACCATCACTGGGCTGACTCCAGGGTGTAAAATCTTAGTTCGAGTCAGAGCCATCAACGCGGCCGGAGCCAGCGCTCCCCGGAACATTCAGCACTCTATCCTGGTCAAAGAGGTTATTGGTGAGCTCTGAAAATTGCTGTTGCGATTCTTTAACAGTATTTTAGTTTTTTTGAACTGCTTTAGTATGACTTGTGCTCAACAAATGAATTTGAACAAGAACTTTTCTGCTGTAACGTTTTGGAGGAAAAGGTCAAAACAAACATGAAGATTGACTAAAAATATATCTAGAATCATTTTTCAATAATACACCTTCTGGTTTCCTCAGAACCACCCAAGATCCGCGTCCCTAGGCACTTGAAGCAGACATACACTCGCAGAGTTGGTGAAGCAGTCAACCTTGTAGTGCCATTTATGGTAAAGCCATCTCACAATCAAAAGTCACTGCATTTCTGAACAGAATAATAAACTGTGTAATATCTTCAGGGCAAACCCAGGCCGAAGGTCACTTGGCTGAAGGAGGGCAAGCCCATAGAGCCTACACATGTCAGCATCCGCAACACAGACTGTGACAGCATCATCTTCATCCGTAAAGCAGAACGTAGCCACTCGGGAAAATATGAAATGACTGTGCAGGTTGAAAACCATGTGGACACAGCCATTATTGACATACAAATTGTAGGTAAGTCAACGGATCCTGCTCTTACAGGGTATCTGAGGAAGATGTCTTAAAGTCTTAAATGGCATTGAATTTAGTTTCCTCAAAAATAGAAGGTCATAAAAGATTTTAAAACTACTAATTCTTTAAATGATAATAATAAGATAAAACTGTTTGCTCATGAGCTTTTCTCTGATTGTCAGACCTACCTGGGCCTCCTCAGTGTGTGACAATTGAAGATGTTTGGGGTGGAAATGTGGCTCTGGTCTGGACTCTTCCAAAAGACAACGGCAACGCCCCAATAACAGGCTACACCATTCAAAAAGCAGACAAGAAGACAATGGTAGAAGATCAATTTTAACAAAATATGCTCAACTGAAACTGCAAACGATGTGTGTTTGATATTTACATTAAGATACTTTGATCTGCTTTACAGGAGTGGTACACGTGCATTGAGCACTACCATCGCACCTGCATCACCATCACAGAGCTGGTGGTTGGGAATGAATACTTCTTCAGGGTCTTCGCAGAGAACATGTGTGGCCTAAGCGAAACCGCCACCCAAACCAAAAAAAGCGCCCTCATCGTCAAAGAAGGTAACACTTGCTGTCCTATTAGCGAGGGAGTGTTTATGTGGAGGAGTGAGACCGGGAAGGCTATATTCATGCTCGTTAAAATGGTTGCTAATAATTTCTGATGGGGGAAAATGCTTCCAAAGTCTAAACTCTGGAACAGAATACATGGATTTCACATTTCGAAAATGTCAGTAAAGTTGTTGTTTAAATTACTATTTCTTTTCACAGCTGTTATCTGAAAGGTACTGTCAGTGAAGTATTTCCACCCTACACAGGTCGGGATATGACTGACAGGCCTTTAAACAGTGGTGTTGTAGACTCAGCTGATGATAAACCAAAGAACATTTTCTTTCCCTCATCACATAGGGAATTCCCCACATGATACCGCTCAGCACCAGTATCATGCACAACCCCATTCCTTTACCCTTCCCCCAACAGGCTTGCAGATGAAAACGCAGGATTACAACGACCACGACTTCAAGGAGGCGCCAAAGTTTACGCAGCCGCTGATCAACACTTTTGCCATCGCTGGCTACAATGCTACTCTCAACTGTAGCGTCCGTGCCAACCCAAGGGTAGGTGGGAGAACCACACATAAAAGTGGTGTATGTATAGATCTAGCATTATACTCAGGTAAATACAAACTAATGATGTTGTTTTATAGCACTGATTCTCTTCCTTCGCCAAAATTTATTCAAAAACATTATTTGACCAACTTATGGGTGCAGTAATTGCAACTTGGATCTAATGTTTGTGGTTTTGGTCATGATTCCTCTTGGTAATAGTAATATCGTACTCACTAACTACTGAGATCAGGAAACATTAAAGAACAAGAGCACTAAAGGGATTGCACAGTTTTTTATAAACACCCGCTTAGTCAAACTTGAGGATAGACGGTATGATTGAATTTTATTTTCTAAAAATCCATCACAGTTTACAGAATATGATGATTTCGGCATACTGAGGGATGATTACTAACTCTTGTTTCTCAACCAATGCGTTGTGATTACTGAAATTTCTGTTAAGCTCACTTTGAACTCACTTTGAAATAAAGTGGCTTACATACTTGGGCTAAATAGTTGGCTTATTTTCTAACCCGTCAGATCACCTGACTGCTTGGGTTTTCTTGACCCGTCTGACATTTTTAGTTGGTTAATAAAGCTTTCAAGTCTCATTGAAGTCAGGATCTCATTGAAGTCAGGATTTCTTTTACAAAGAGACCTGAGAACAAATTATATGTATACAACAACAAACTTCAGACAATTCAGTCACACAAAGCAGTCGCTCGCAAGTTAACCTGTCCATCAGGGACATAGAAAGACAGTAAGAGACAGTAAGCTGTTGTTGCTAATGAGGATCTGAATTAATAGACAATAAGCAATAAATCATCTGACCTTTTCAGATAATTCTTAGTGGTGAGTGTGATATTTGTCTTGAGTAATGAATCAAATGGCACTGTGGTAAAGGGTCCCCATTGGTTTTAGTATATATTGGCAACAGCCTACAGGATATCTACATACACCAGTTTAGATAGTTCACTGAATTCAGTTTTAAAAGAAGAAACAAGCTCTTTTAAGGTACAAGAATCCAATTTGAGTGTTTGCAGATCCCAGCAAATACTATGGTGAGTATAATATTATCTTAACTGACAGAAACAATGGCCAAAACTATGAAACAAATACCCAAGTTATATTAAACCAGGAAGAAATTGATTCCTTTGAAATTTATTAAACTAAAAGGGTTGTGTCACATTTGTCCATCTGTCTGCTGCATTAACATTATCATGCTACTGATGTTTCTGACCGCAGCCCAAAGTGATCTGGATGAAGAATAAGATAGCCATCATCGACGACCCGCGCTACCGCATGTTTAGCAACCAGGGAGTATGTACTCTGGAGATCAGAAAGCCGAGCCCCTATGATGGCGGCATGTACACCTGCAAGGCCATCAATGACCTGGGAGAGGCCCAAGTGGACTGTAAGCTGGAGGTCAAAGGTCAGTGTGGACCAGGAGGCGAGCTTTGCGTGCCTCCCTGGGTACCTGTCTGTATTGGAATCTGCTTTCCCAAAGCCTTTCTAGATTAATTGAATAATTTCTCTGGTACTACTTCTTACCAGCTGCTGAATCTTAAATATCTCCCCCGTTTAAAAGGTTCTTTGCTTCTTTATCAAAATGACAAACAAGTGAAACATCAAAACAATTTTCGCTCTGTAATGAGTGTGAAGAAGCAAAGGTGACTTTGGGAAATCAACTCCCATGCGGTACCATAGTGTTTGAACTGTGTGTTGCAGTCTACCAAAGGTCTGACCACATAGGCGGTGGACAAGTAAGTATCTGGATTGGGATGCACCAGCTTTTTGTAAATTCATTACTAATGTTGTGTGTAAACTTCTTCTGAATTCTTAGTAACTATTAGCTGGTTTCTGGTTATTCACTAAATCAGGTTGCACCATTAAAGCATAAATCATCTTAGGTAGAAGGTAGAGACATTAGTAATGTGTACATTGGTCGTTAGGAAACGCATGCAGTCCTGTCTTATCAAAAGCAATCAGCTATGAAAGCAGGAAGTCGCTGTAGCAATACAAGCTGTAACATAACTTCCAAAAGATATATTATATTTAAAATATATTAAATTTACCTGCCAATCATTAGTAAAGTAGGTTTTACTTATATATCCATAAATGAAAAAAATATTTGAGAAGTAAGTGGGAAATATCTAAAATGCAGTTTCTCTTGACTTTCCCTCAGGATCACAACCTTAGTCCAACATCGCCAAGCCTACTAGCCAAATTAACCTTTTAAAAAAACAGTAAAACAACACGACAACACATTGAGCTTCCAAGTTTGAAGTCGCATACAGGTCACGTACAGCCCATGGCGATCCATCCTTGAACCGTTACAGAGCTTGTTACCGTTGTGGAATTTTTGAAGCACATATTTATTAATTTAACAAGCCCTGAAGTGTAAAGTATGAACATTGCGGTTGTTGCAGTGATTGCCATCCTAGGCTTGACCAATATCGCGGTATTTCAATTTTGCGGTTATCGTGACAGCCCTAGTAACAGCTAATCTTTATGTAAGGACTAGTTTGTGTGATGCAACCTGTTTTACTTTAGTGATGTGTCAGTCTCCACTTAGTAAACAAAGCAAAGTTTGAAATTATGAACAGCTGGCAAAACCGACACCATTTTCAAAATAGATACAAATAAAAACATAATAATAATCCATTCATTTGTGTGCAGTGCACATAATATCTGGTGACACTTTCTTTATCACCACCACATGTAGAGGTTTATCCCCCGTGTCGTCACACAACTCTATCCAGCCCAGTCCATCCAGTCATCTTGTTCATCATCTCAGGACACCACCTCAACACACAGTCTGTCACCAGTCACACCTCAGTATGAATAACATATAGAGCTGTGATGTTTTTGTGTTTTAAACTATTCTCCACAGATTCCAGTGTCCCCTCTTTGCCTCGCAGATAACTCCTCATATAAAAGTGTTCAGTAATAACTCAACAGTATTCCCTGGTGCACACATATAACTCCATGTAAACATTTTGTTAACCCCTATTCTTTTCTCTCTCCCCCAGTCCAAACTCAAGAATTGTGAATGTATGTTCTCATATAAGGTAAGCTTTCATATGGTTTTGGCATATGAAGCTTATGTCATTCATTATGCATCTTTCAGCCAGCTTGTACTTAGGACTTGGGACTGTAGCAGCTTTTCTTCCCCACAATGAAATTGAGCATTAATGAAACAAGGTTTGCATGACAAATTTTGCCAAATTATTCCCCAGTTCTGCTCGGCTGGCTGAATTTAACAACCCTGGCTTGAATATTTTAATTAACTGCCATAGTTGTTTGTATGAAATGGTGTGAATTCAAAGACTATCTCTCATGTTTTTTGTGACACAGATAAGGTGAGTAAACCATTTTGCAAACTTGCTAACCTTTTCTGACAAACCCAGAGCAGCATATGTGGAGACTGGGACTGAGTATATGATATGATGTCTACAAGTGTTTCTGCTGTTAAATAAAATCCTGTATAGGATTAAAAAAACATATACTAATACCACATATTCTGTGTTCTGTTTCGAACTGAGTGATGAGATGTGAGACAGCACACTTCCTATTGCATCCTATAGCTTTTTTTCTCATAGAAAGTAGGAACTTAAATATTGTAATTCTAGAAATATTTTGACATTTTGGATGTATGCTAAGAGTTAAATGAAAAAATTGATATAACTTTCATATCTGTTCATTAAATATGAAGCTACAGTCAGCCGCTAGTTAGCTTAGCACAGTGACTGGAAACAGCGAGCCTAGTTCTGTCCAAACGTAACTTGATTCGCCTACTAGGGCCTCTAAAATTCATTAATCAAAAAGGAATAAAAGGAATATATATATAATGTTTGATCCTTGAAAACCAAAGTATTAAAATTAAAACATATTGTGGTTTAATGACCGGTTATACTGTATATCGGACTATCTCTGAGTACAGTAACTATCTGAATATTGTGCTTATTTCTTATTGTATATTTTTTCACTCCACTGCTTTTATCTTACAGATAAAGTCAGTAGTTACTCTACAGATTAAAATTTTGTACAAAAAACATGCAGTCAGCCTCTAAAATATGATTATTTGACATTTGCCCCACTGTGTGTAGTTCAAATTAGCTACAACGGTAAAACAGTAAAATTCTGCTTACATGTTAATGCATCTGAAATCATAATCCAATACTGTAAAACAGGCTACATTTAAGTATAACACATTTTGCATGATGTAAACTGTATGTATATTATGCTAATACTTTTATTCTGCTTTTAATTAAGTAAATGTTTTTTGCATGAATATTACTCTTAAAAGTGTAAATTTGTAATGGGGTATTGATACATTTACAAAGGACCTGAATATTTCATCCACCACTCTTAGCATATTGTGGATGACCAAAAGCAGTGAATGCTTCCGTAATCTGGAATATTTCAAAGATGTTGCACCTGCATTGTAATTCAGTGAAATCAACTAGGCCTTTAGGTCTACAAGCCTGAGCAGATGTAGATTTACAAACTGATTATTATTATGACCACCTTTCTTCTCTTCTCTCTTCTTTACGTTCTTGTTGTTCTCTTGCTCTTTAGCGTTCCTCTTCTCCTTCTTCTTCTCTTTCTGTTTTTCACGATCCACATCTGCGTCTGTCCGTCCCAACAATATTATAAGAGAGTTTTTCCTCTTGTCCCACAGGAGGCTTCACCTTCTTCGAACTCATGCAACGCGGAGTGCCCCTACACCTGATTGACAAGTACATGAACGAGACAAAGATTGTCGAGCAAGAGAAGTAAAATCGGACAGAGTGCCATGAGACACTTTAGCAGACATGCGCCGCCATTAGTGATCTTCTTCTCTCACCTATTGAGGTCAGCGGCCTGAGGGCGGATGGAGGGATGAAAAGACAGGGGGACAG
>JAPMOB010004713.1:0-11664 GCA_029875015.1 Lepomis gibbosus | reverse complement strand
ACACACACACACACACACACACACACACACACACACACACACACACACACACACACACATACACACACACACACACACATGCATTTTCAAAGTCACAGCCTCACCTCTCACACCTGCTGTCTTGTCACCAGTCAGGGACAGTCAGCCCTTAGTCACTTCATTACCCCTTCCGGGCAGGGACTGGATCAAGCATATAAACTCCTGAGCTCGGTGATGGAATCACTAGGTAGAAGGAGATCGAGAGCTGAGGGCTGTAGATAGGCTCCATGGTTTATTTTCCAGTCCTGTTTGCACCTGATTTTCAAGGAGAGGGTTACAGGCAACTTTGATCCAAACATTTGACAGTACTGTTCCTCAGACTCAAACTATTTTTATGCTTTTTTATGCTTTTGCTTATGATGAAACGGGCTACTAATTAGGGCTGACCCCTAATATTTGAAGATTCGATGCTTTGATGGGTGGAGCCTGATTCAACTGTCAATCTCATAGTCAAAGCTTTGCAGCAAAACAAGGATCATGCCATTTTGGCGATATGGGGGTGCTCAACGTCTGATTTTACATAGAACTACCAGAACTACCAACAATTCTTTCAATAAGTTAATATAGAGCCTATTACAATATACATTTCAATGTTTAATGCTGTAAATAAACAAGTAAAAGGTTCAAATGTTTGTGAATAAATCCTAAATTGTAACCCTAAGTCTCTTGTACACTGTTTTTCTCTTTTTGCAATAAAGATTTAAGCAATAAGATTCTGATTATTCTGACATCACATGAATGCACCATCGGTCACCGCTCACCTTTTCAAGCACCCTGGAGAAGCTAGATTGGCCGACACACTCTTGTGCTAAATACGATGTGTAGGTCTCCATTTGTCACATCGTAGTGACAAAACGTGCTCTGTAGAAATATGGATCCACAACGTGGCAGCATCCATGTCAGTGTATGCAGATAGAAATTGCTCATTCTAAGGTAATAAAACAGTTCATTATGTAAGGTCTTTATACACCACTGAAAACATGGTTATGGACATAATATTGCAGTTCTGTCAATAGATCCTCCTAAATATTACACACTGAACCTTTAACCACATGGACCCTAGCACCTATTTCTAGGAAAAACGCCTGAAATAACATATCCAAAATAAATCAGCAATATCTCCTCAACCATTAGGCCTCGACGTATAATTCTGGTCTCCTTTGAAAGGTCAGAAGCTAATGAATACAAATCCATTGTATATTAACATATTTATTTTACTTTATTTTACTCATAATGATAATAATTTTTCAAACCAAAAAACTGGGAGGACATTGCACTGTTTAGATTCTCATTGTTAAAGATTACAAATATGATATTGTAATTTCCAACCCAACCAAAACAACAAAGAACTAAGCAACAAGAGGAGAAAATAGACACTAACAAGATTCAGACAGCTGCTGAGTCCATCTGTGCTTATGATGCAGTAAAATCTGTGGATATGGGATCAGTCTCTCCAGCCATTTGAAGCCAAAGAAGCACTTTTGAATGGAGAGTTCAAACACATTCTGAATATGTGCTTTCAAATGTACAGCAGATGAAGTCATCAAAGGACCTTTGGGCAATGAATTGTTGAAGGGTCTTCAATTCAGGCAGACTAGTGCAATTGCTGAGATATGGAAATTCTTTTTTGTGTCATAACTAGAAGCACTGCACTAAAATGGAAAAAATGAGAAAGTATATATAGATTTAAAAAACAGCATCAAAAGCATCGTGATTTTACTTTACTACGTCAGTGATCAGATCAGGGGAAACAGATACATTGTGTGAATTTTCATGCCATTTTAAAATCGTGATCTGATTTTTTTACTTTCTTTTACTACACCCTTGCATACAACTGAAAATAACAAGATCTACTTTGTGGCACATTGATAAGCCATTCTGATAACAATGATGGGCATGTCGCACTTGATGTACTGTTGATGAAGAAAGGTATTTCATGTTCAGCTCTTCTTGCACGCTGGGTTGTTTGTTCCTCTGTTTTTCTACCTAATGTGCATGGTTTCCTGGAGGCATCATTCCATTGCCGGTGATGGGATCCAGGTAGTCAATCTGCCTTGTGTAGCTGGTCTGCCGGTCTAGGTTTGTGCCTCTTGCACTGGAGTGGGAAGAACAACTGCTTTGTAAACAGGCAGTTCTTCACCTGGATGTCACGGTTCACAAAGACTCCTCCTCGGAGCCTCGCATAACCCCACTGGCAGGGCTTATACTGTGGTGTATTTCTGCGTCAGTGTCGGCTTTGGAGGGATGAAGGCTGCCAAGGTAGGGAAAGTCATCCACATTTTTTAGGCTGAAATATCTGATTTAGTTATTCGCCACACATATGCTCATGCGCACATGCACATTCTCACATTTGAGAACAGACAAGTGTTTTTTTTTTAATTCAAAAGATTAAAATGAACAAAGGATTAGAGGTGATCTGAAGAAGAATAAGTTATTACCATATTGTTTTGTTTGCTCTTCTCAGATTTATGCATGCAATCTAGTGTGAGGGGAGGCTTTGGGGTCATTTTAATAAGTAAACAATCTACACTCAATACTAGTTAGTCTTTTTTCCTGCTTGGTAAGCGACTGTAATACCACTAAATATGAGTTTCATTCGGTTCGACAGGGGAGGCTCATGCTTTTTCAACTCTTGTCTCATCTATGATTATCTACTGGCAGTATAAGGTGACATTTTTGCAGACGAGGATGCTCATTGACAACAAGTGTCCCTGAAATGAGATTTATGATGGGCTGTCAGTTTCAAAGACTTACAGAGTGACTCAGGTACAGCCATGATAGAAAAGATCTCTCTCTATGTAGTTTAGTTGGCGTTTAAACTACACCATGGAAAGCTCCTTTATTAAAAAAAGTTTGTTTCAATAAGTTAAGAGCCAAATTATTTTCAGAAGATAAAGTGGATGATATGATTGCTAGATCTTTTACGTTTGTGACTGAAAATACACCAATTTACAAATGTTTCCTATTTGAATATTTAATTTCAATTAATCTAGAGTTTACAAAAGTGCAGCTTTGTGCATTAGCAATTAGAACTGGTGTTCAGAGAAATAGGAATCACAGTGCCGGGTTTTTTCCAGCTGCCCCGGTTACCTGCCATAGTTCAAATTCATGTTTGTTAGGTTGATTATAGTTTACAGATTGTGCATAGATGTGAATGTAAGTGCAAACGAGTGTCTATCCATTGTCAGTCCATCTGTGAGCTGGCAACCTGTCAGGGGTATTTTCTAGCCTTCTGTACAGTGGTGGGACTGGCTCCAGCACCTTGTGACCCTGAGTAGGAATAAGCGGATAAGACAATGGATGAATGAACAAACATCAATACAGAATTTGTATATTTGTTAAAATTGCACTCCAAAGCTTTTCATTCAGTGTCTGCTTATTCAGCCTAGCAACAGGCTCCTGAGAATGGCAAATACATGCGTTGGCTACTTTTCTTTGTCTTCCTCTCGGTATCTGTCTCTCTCTCTCTCCCTCTCTCGCTCTTGCTGTTTCATATTCAAACCTCTGTCTGACATTTTAATCTTGTGGCTGATGAATAGTTCCAGTATAATGATGTTTGGTGAGTAACATGGAATTGATTGCAAAAACATACTCATATTTTCTTTGACAGGTTTGTCAGAAGGCACAGTATCTAATAAGTGGGAATTAAAAAATGAACGATGAAACATGGAGTAATTTATAGTAGTCATAATGTAAGTAAAATAAGCATATTAAATATAAGTATTGTGCAAATATATATACAGCAATACTTTGCTCTTTTACACATTCTGTTTTGCAGCTTTGAAAATTATGATCTGATGAATAGCATTGGTAACATTATAATATGTATTTACATAATGTAGAATATTATACCAACTCTTGCACTGTTATAATCTATAACAGTTACATAGTATTTGGACTGACAGAGAACAGCAGGTGTGTGCTAAGTGGCAGCTTTAAGAAATGTGTCTGCAGCCTGCATGGATTTCACTTCCTCTGGGCAAAGTAATAACTCTTATTACAGTCCTTTTAGGGACTGCTTGGGAGTGGAACTAAGTTGTTTTCCAATGTGATGCAGTTGGCACCTTGCAGAGGCATAATGGAAAAGACATCCTTAAATAATTGTGGTTAAAGTGATACTGAGGCATTGGAGCAAATCTCTGTCAGGCATGAGAAAATGAATCCCTTATAAAGTATGATGTGATGCAAAAATTACAAGTTTGTTTGTGCAGTGAAATTTTCCACTGTGGGAAAAGGAGTGAATGATTGAATAGTTTTGGTATGAGGTCCTGGTTTGGTTTTAAAAAATACTCCTTAATGCTCTTTTTTCTCACTGGCACATACTAGCACACATACACAAACACCAAAAAGGATAAAAAATTTTAAAGTTTTTATGTGTTTGCTGAATTATTCATTGAGAACACACTCTTGGGGATGGTTGTACAGTCGTACTAATGGTATTAGCCTTTGCTGGGTAAAGCATGCCTACACACACTGGTGCAAATAAAAAACAAGTCAGACACACATACACACACACACCAACGTGCACACAGATAAGTGCATGAGTATGCAAATGCAACAGATATGTCACACACATTTAGAATACTACTATGTGTCTCTGTGCTGAAAGGTTAAAAAGTTTCTTCCCTTATGAAAACTTCTCTTACTTGGGTAAAAATGTGGAACTTTAACTTGCAATAGTGAAATAATTTGAAATCTAAACTAACTTTGCTTCAAATAAACACTATTTACTGCCGTTAGAGGGCAAAATTTTCATGATCATCTACATGACTCCTAATTAAAAAAATTAAAATAAATTAGAGACCATTTATAAACCCCTTTGCTCTGCGGCAGCCCTTCAGGCTTCTCTTTGTGATGGTACCAACATGCACTGAGGACAGTCTGCTTAAGTAATCACCTTGCATCACAGATTATAGTCAGGGAGCCATCAATTGAGCTGTTTGTGCTGGACAACAAAGCTTCAGCCCAACATCCCAGGCAAATACCTGATAATGCTGAGTTATAGCTCATTTTGTCCTTTCATTAAAAAGTATAATCTCCACAATACCTCATAATGGAACAGAGCTCAATAATATCCCCCAGACATCTACCCAAGAGGGTTGGAAAAAAAGCTGTTGTTAAGAAGTCATGAAACTTTGACATAATCCTCATGACTTTTTTGGATGCAGACAATGAGAAACTTATATAAAATGTAAATATCACGTATTCAATGACATCTCTAATTGTGATGGGAATGTTTGGTGTCTCGAGTGACTATGTAAAAATCAATGCTACATGAGCTGGCTGAAATATCACCAAAATTAAATTAAATCGAAAATTGATGTGTAATGTGGAACATTATGACAGTTTTTGGATTCAGGCCACTATAATTGGCTGTGTTATACTAGTTTGTACACTAGTTTTGCGCTTAGCTCCTACATTAGAAAATTATGCCCATAGGTACCTGCTCCATAAAAACATACACAACACTGATAATAAGGCTTTTCTTTTGTGTTGTCTACAATCTGCTTTTCTCTATTCCTTGTCTCACTTTTTGTCTCTTTCTTGTGCACTCAATATCTCTCTGTCTCCTCTTCGACTTGCTTCATAATTCTTGTTCACTTCTGCCTATTTTAACTCTGTCTATCTGTGATTTACAGTGGCTCAGTGGTTTAAATTGTGGCCTTAAATCAAAACAAGTTTTATAGCTCTTTCTGTGTGGAGTTTACATGTTGTCTCCACGTTTGTGGGGTTTCCTGTTAGTGCTCTAGATTCTTACCACAGTCCTAAGATGTTCGGGTTGAATGAAGGAAACTCTAAATTTCCCTGTAGGATTGCATGTGCTTTTCTGTTTTCATCTAGTAGACCAATGCATGCTGGGATCGGCTCTAGCCCAACAAATCCTGAACCATATAACGTGTTTGGAAAATGGATGGATGGAGGATGTTTTTACTTCTTTCTCTTGGTTCTTTTGGTCTCTTGCAACAACCTGCAACATTTTCAACAGCCTCATCTCTGCTGAGCCCAGACCATCATTTGTCTGCTTAATGACCGCTGAGGTGCCATGTCGAGTCATAGTGATGACATATTAAGGTTTATTCCGCTGTCCAATTTAAGCCCTGGTGAAAGAGTATGGCCCATAATTTCTTCTTTCACTTAACCACTGCATTGCTACTCTCTCCTTCCAACTTTCCCAACTAATAATTGTTGAGATCTTACCAGCTGTGTGTGACTTGCTGTCATGCGCTCTGGAAAATGAATCTGTGCTATGTGCAGCAACCACTTATATTTTTTAATTAACATGTTTATACAAGCTAGAGTTATTTATTAACATTTACAGTTTTCATTTAACTAATACCCATAGATTACCATAGCCATTGGCCAAATATGAGCTCAGAAACTGTAATACATCCCTCTGCTTTAAGGTCAAAAATCTGTAAACTTAACCCCTCCCCCTAAACATTAATGTTTAGACAAATGATAAATAACATCATGTCATGACTCCTTTTATGTATCAAACATGCTTAGAATGTAAGTGGTAATGCTCACCAAATGTATGCAGTTAAAAACATCTGTGAACAAATTGCAAAAGGTTTGACCAATCAGTAGTTCATGTATGAAGAGCTGACACAAATGTGACAGCTGAATATTAAAACAAATATTGGCTTTTAGATGTGAAGTTTTAAGGCCTTTTTTCATACTATTTGATCAAATGGGGTCTTTAAAGTGTTTCCATCATCAAGCATGCTGCCAAATGTAATTTTTTATCATCTACTACAGTGAAGAACTAAAATGAATGTCTTGTCTCTTTATCATGTACAGTATCATCTCACAGGAAATTGCAAACAAATGTGAGCAGAATAATACATTAACACTTAGCAAAAGGCCATTGGGTATTTACAAAAGTCTACAATGCTACAGTAAGGTTTATGCAGAGCTAAATCACAATAAGCAACCTGTTACAGTCTGTTTAAACATGCAATATGTTTTGTGCTTTCTTCTGCTGATATCACTAGTGTTGGATTAAATCCGTCATTAAGATATGCAGTATGCTATAAGCTGCTATAAGCTATTATTCTACCCTATTCAGCGTTCTTGTTGTTGAGCCCCATATATCTGGCTGTATGCGACAGTATGATGTGCATTTTAGTTGTGCCAATTGTATTAGTTATTGAATTGTGAAATAAATAGTCAAATACATTAAAGTTATGTCTTTGACTATTTATAAAGGACAGAAATGGATTGAGAATGAACCAGTTAACTCATTTATCTGTTAAACCAATGGTTTGTTTATAGAAAAAATAAAGAAGAGAGGCGTAAGAGAAGGAGATGGGGGTAACTTGAGAAATTGTATGTTTTTTGGTGTGGCTTAGTTAGACTGTTTAATATATTCCTAATCTCCCCATTAATGCTTGCTTTGGGACTTTCTGCAGTATTAAAAAATAGTACGCTTAGAACCCAATTTTCAATTGAAAGAAAATTTCAAATTTTTATGTAGATATAATGCTGGAGAAGTTCAAACACCAACACTAGCTGCTCTGGGAGTCATACACAGGAGCAATTGCTTTTTTTTTTCTTGTACTTTGTCTTACCTTACCTTATCTAAAAATGTTCTCCTGCTTACAAACGTGCAAATAAAAATATTATAATTAAGCACAGCCAAAAAGAGCAAGCATGGGAGGAAGCACATTTAAAACAACAATCCAAGCCATGATTAAAATGATAAAGAAAATGTATTGTGCGTTTTTGTCCTCATAATAAACAAATGAGGGGTGATGTTGGGTAATCAGGGTTGCTAACTTTGCAGGTTGACTTCTCCTGTGGAACTACAAACCTGCTGAAAAATCTAAATGGAAAACAAATCTTTAAGACATTGTGAACTTCAAGGTGACAGTCACTCAATCTGGCCATCAGTACCTCTGTTCTTAGAAGCAAAAAAAACAAACCAGAGAGGAAAGATGTAGACAACAATATAAGTTTCAGATTGAATCATGTACTGCACCCTCAAGAGTATGTTCCTTCTTAAGTCTCTCAGAGGCTCAGCCAACAAAGTTAGTAAGGTTACAAAGCAGATCTGCCAAGACGGTTTGGAAAGTTCCCTCTCCAGTGAGCTGAGGCTCTTTTCACAGAGTAGTGTTGACTAGATTCTAAAACATAGATAAGATGAGCTTTTAGATGAAGATTTATGGCAGTCTGATTTGAAACATCTCTCAACAGTTGTCGCGGTTGTGTCATTTTTTGTATTATCTCCGCAGAGTGTAATTCTGGAGGGGATCATGCGTTTGGTCGTGTGTGTTTCCACAGCTAATGTTGCATACTACAGGACCCATCAACCTATTTTTTGTACATATTTATGACTGTATGCTCAAGGACCTCTTGTCATCTTTTCAGAAATGTTTGCCATTTTACGATATGCTTGATACGGGAAGGTAAGGAAGGCTTTTATTTTGTGTTGACAAAATGATCTAAATAAATAACAAATCGTTCTATATAATTAAGAATATTTAAATTCAGGAGTTTGGTCTAATCGTCCTGTTAATTGTTTCCTGATTAAATTTATACAGTTAGGCAAACCCAGGAAACCCTGGATGCTCGTTAACATTATACTATTCTATTCACTTAGAGAAAAATGAGAATATACTATAGAAAAACACTTTATTAAAAAACTTTGCATACATCTATATAAAACACATGCGATGTACTATACTATACTGTACAAAATCAGAATAAAAATATGGCATATATATATATATATACAGAATATAGGAAATCTTATCCTAAACAACAACAAAATAAACTTACTCCCATTGATTTCACTATTTTCACACATACATCCTAGATATACAACCTGCCCTGAAGTCTCTGTTCCCACCCACATGCCCCCAGACACATCTGTTGGAGATCTACTAGGTGAACTCCTCTAGTTCTGTATTAATTTATTGTTGGGGTGCATTTCACTTTATTTTGACAGTATAGTTGAGAAAGACAGGATAGGAAGGAGAGAGGGGGGAATGACATACAACAAAGGGCTCGATCCTGGACCTGAAGAACTCAGCCTTCATGAGTACGCACTCTACCAGGTGAATATCCCCCTTTGTTTTTAGGCCCTAATTTCAGTCTAATATTACCCAGATTTACCCTTTGTTAATCCTAACTGATTACCTGGTTATTACTTTGGCAATTACATGGTATTACTGTGGTACTTGAATGGTATTATTTAATTATTACCTCTTTATTATCAAACTATTACCCCACTATCACCATGTTATTACCAATCTGTAATGTAAACTGCTACCTTTAGTACTTATACATATACAATACATGATACTTCAGCTGTCTATAAAGTGATTTGAAAGCACCAGTTATCTGAAACACTCCATGCATTAAAGGAGTGAGTGTCATACTCTTGAATGACCTCTTGAACTGGATGGTGGTCATCTGGAAATTAGAGAAGTGAGTGACTGACACAATCTTGCCACAGTGGTGCCTGCGAACATACAGTAGCAGTTAAAGCTTAATTGCAGAACAGCAGTGCAATCTGCAATTTTGTGCACAGTGCATGTACTTATATTGCAACATGAGTGCTCATTTAACAAAATTGTAGGAGACCAGACTCACATCTGAACAAGCAAGTGCATATGCCTCTGATGGCACCAGTGATTATGACTGTACCAGCTTAATTCACTGAACATCCACAAGAAATTACAAGCTTCAGTGGGTTATGTGGTGCAAGTGTTTGGGCGTTTTTTTATGTATTGTTTACACATTGCTAAATTTGCTGTACTCACATTATCTGTCTCAGAGATTTATGATATGAACATGTCACATCTGTTTTTAATGGTGCACAGCTGCATGCACACATATCAGTAATCCGGGGGCACGCTGGGATTTGTACTGATAATACATATCTTTGCAAAGATTAAACCACTATGCGTGCATGTACCAGTGAGTGTTGTTTGTCTGTGTGTGTACGTTCACGTGCACACAAGAGTTACTACAGTTCTGGGCCTGTGTCTACTCTTTGTTTCTGCGACATAATGGGCTTTGTAAGATAATACCCAAGAGACATAACAATACTTCTGAGCTAGGGGATTGTGTAGCCGTCCCAGTTCGCAGCACCGCTTTGGCTCCAAGCTTCAGCCATGATTGGAAACACAGCGGAACCTGAATTTACTGGCAAATGATGTTAATCAGTCCTCTTCACTTTATCATCTCTTCTCTTTTGAATCACTTTGCCCTCAGTTTCTAAGCTATTTTGTCTACTTCTAATTCACTCCTACAATGACACTCAAAATAGGTTCACCCTCTGCAATGTTTTTCTTTTATCGCAGCAGGAAAGAGAGACCTTACTAACAGTTGCCAATTTACTATTGTCAAGGCTCATTGCTTTTTTCTTTTCTAAAATAAATAAAGGTCCAAAATACTACAATTTTACAATAGAAAAATGCACAGGCATTTACTTTTTACTTAGACATGAATATCTTTTCACTTGTACATTTTTCTTTCAAAAGCAAAAAAAAGAAAGTTATATCAATTGGCGAACATCCCAGTGGTGACAGAGAAACATTTTTTATTCAAGTTATGTCTGTTCTCAACTTTTCCAAATACACAAGCCCGGCTATTCACATTTGCATCAAACATACTCAGACTACAGCCTGTATCTATGTTTGTATGAAATATACATACATAACATGATATCCTGTTGCAAAGTATTGTTAAATAAAAAATTTTAAAAACTGGTCTGTGTGGCTGTGCTAAGTTTGACAATTAATTGTAGCTAAGAAGGTAAAAATAACAGCTAATATTAGACTGGCTAGCTTATCAACCACATTCATCTCTAAAAATGCTTTAGTTTTTTTTAGAGAGGCATACAGAGTGCAGACAGACTAAATCTAAAGCTTTCAAGCCCTACATTTTCACACAGCTTCACTCCTGAGCTTTCATGTCAGCAACCAAGCTGAGACTTGCGAGCAGTCGGCCAATAGCTAGACAGCAGTTGGCTTCAGCTATCAACCAGCTGTTAGTGTTGCTGAGTCAAAGATAAATCAATGAAAGCAACCAGTGCCAACAGGAATAAGAGAGCACTGTTTTACTGAATGAGTTCGTCTTTAACCTAATGCTGTGTTTGTTTATGATTAGCATAAAAATAAGTGTTTTCTATGTTTGTATGGTTGAATCTAGCTACTGAAGTGTCAGGTTAGTTGGCAGAGATTGAGAGATTTCCAACCAATATTTCAAAACTGACAATATCTGGTATTGTTTATCTGTTTTAAAGTAAGTTGGCCATACGGTTTGCTCTATTAGCTGTGTTAGATTCCACGACTAACAAGCTAACAAGTTGGCAGAGCAATGTAAAGATATATTTTTGAGGTAGGGTTATAAAACAAATTAAAATGTATAAGCTGAACTTGAAGCCAGATATTTGTGTGCTGGATGTTGAAAAATATCTCATCCACCAGAAAGTGCGGGGTGTTATCAAGCTCTGGAGACAGACACAGTGGAGATTTTTTTTTTCATTCACATGTTGTTTCCACAGCACAATGAAACAATTCCAGTAGAAAATTCTCTAAGTGGTCTTTTAATTGGCTATTTCATTTACAGTTTTTGAAGTAGCTTGCAAGTGAGTGTTGGTGAACTGTGTTGGGC
>JAPMOB010004702.1:0-11315 GCA_029875015.1 Lepomis gibbosus | reverse complement strand
TAAATGCCTTCGGCAGAATTCAAATGAGCCATTTTAATCTAGATTAATCTAGATTAATTTCAAAATTAATCTAGATTAAACTAGATTAAAAAAATTAATCTATGCCCACCCCTACTTTTAATATAGGCTCACTTTTAATATAGGCTAATGTTATAATTATGGTAGTTTTCAGTTAAGAGCAGTGATATTTTTAGCAAGTCACACATTCAGTCAGTCCACTCTTGTCTGCCACACTTTTCACTGTTTTATTACTGCATGTAACCGTGTTACTTTTTATTTTATTTTATTTATGTACCTTATCCTAAATAAACATTCTCGCTGTTGCTCAGTGTGTGTAAAGTTTAGTGCACACGTCTTCTTCTCCAATTATGAAACCTAAAAATCACAAACTGTGTGCTACTATATTGCCAAAATGTACCTGTGGTGTTTTAATGCAGGATAATGAAAAATATGCAAAACACATACATAAGAACATGGAAATGAACATGAAAAAACACTTTGATTTCTGATCGGCGGGACCGCTGACTAAACAGAAAAGGCACCAGGATTAACTAAGCCTGGCTGTTAGCCTGGTCCGCAGCAGGCTAGCTGCACAGAATAAATTGCCATGGTAACTTATGTGATACATGCTTTTGTGAAACTGAGTCAGGGCTTAATTCAGCCAGGATATCTGGAAAATCCCGGCTTAATCTGTGATCTTGGTTTTGTGAAACAGCCCTAAGGGGAACCACCTTTTCAGTTGAAAAAAACATTTTGCTTCGTTGTGTCGGCGCTGAACTCCCCCCAGGAGAGACACTAGAGGCTGAGATGGTGGCACAGCCAATCATGACATGGAGCTTCACAGATTCCTGTTGAAAGTATCTGTTTTTATTATTATAATTACAATGGATATTAAAACGAAGTATACAATGAATTGGGAAAAGTCTTAATTGTATACAGGATTAGATTTGGTTACCTTATCTTCATATAATGTGTGATGTGTTTTGTATTGACCTGGACCTGTTTGCATGGATTGGCAAATCCATGCACATTAAGACAAAATAAATAGTAAAACCCAGTAAATTACTGCCCAGCTTCTTGTCTGAAGGACTTGATTGAATGAGATGCTGTCTGGAAAGTGAAAAGTCCTCCTCTGATGTTTATCGGGGAGGATATTGAAACAGGAATGGGTTCTGGATTATTTGATTTGCTGACTGAGCCACGTTTTCCCCCCTCATGGTAAAATTGCATTTCCGGCAAGTGTGCATACTTTATCAAAATCTTGCCTTTCAATTTGTGTCAATGTCCATATTCAAATCGGGCGAAGTCTGTACATTTACCATATCTGAAATGAAAAGTCACATTTACATTTTCCTAGACATTTGTTCAGTGTGGATGCTCTACAAAATCCTGCAAAGGAGCATCACAGACCCAATGTACAGACAATCTCACATCCAGCATAGTGTATGCCACGCATACAAACGTACTGGTTATTAGCATATACCCTGTGCGTGGGGAGCACGGGGTTTTGTACTGTGTTGGTTATTAAATGACGGGGGCTAAATCTTCATACACGGGCTCTAACCAGTCACTTGTCTGAAACTGTTTCTTTAGGTTTTTTTGTTCCCACACCTCTGCAGGACTACAGGAGCGTCCACCATCAGTGCAGCCTTCCATGTGAACTTTGTATGTGTATTGGAGAATTCAACACAGACAAAAGACAAGAATAAATATTACATATGGTTTTGGGGCCTTGTTTACCACTGTGTGCTCTTAGATTAAGGACTGGATATACTCTATAAAGACATAGAAAACACATTATTTTTTAAAAATCAGCTAACGCAGTGTATAGGGCGCTTGACAAAACACACTGCTCTAATGCTTAAGAAAAAAGGATCAATTTAGGCCAATCCCTTTTGCGGTTATCTTTTCATTTCGTGTTTCCCAGTTCTCTCTGGGTACATATTAATTTGTCTTAGTGAAATACCATCTCCAGTCAGGACCAACTGCAGATGCAGTTGTTTTGGCACTGTGCCTTACACTTCATCACGCTGGTGGAGACCAGTTTAAATTAACTTGACTGTAGTATATTTGGTCTGATGGTGGCTTTTAGATTAGAGAGCTACATCTACAGAGCTAGTGAAAATGTCGCCAATTAGAATCCACAGACAGATGCGGGTAGAAAAGGCAAATGCCTCCCCCGCATCCTTTCTTACACACTGTCATTAAAGTATACTTAAATTGCGCTATTGCTCTGCAGAAGAGTTTTTTCCTGTCAGGTAGATTAGTCCCGATCCTGATCCCACCCATTCAAAACTATTAAAGTGATTAATTATTAATATGATATGAATGAATGATTAAAAGGAGTACAGAAGTCCGGTGTGCCGAAAGCATATAAACACAACAACAGCCAAGTTTTACTCAGAATAAATGAAATCGCTACAGCTAATATGACTTGCCGCCACAGTCACAGTCTCATTCTATATAATACCACTGGATGGTGCCTAATTTCAAATTCAACACATAGTGGCTTTCACTTTTAGCTAACAGGTCGATACAGACACCCAGTTTTAAAATGCTGGAAGTACTCATGTTCTTTTTGATAAGCTGATGAGAATTTTTTGCCTTTTTAGGAAATATGGATTCACTTGCTGAGAGTTAGATGAGCAGATTGATACCACTTTCATATATTAGTACAATAAATATAAAGGAGCCACTTGGTTAGCTTAGCTTAGCATATAGACTAGGAACAGGAAAAACAGCCTGTTCAAAGGCAAATTCCATTTTTTACTTCCACAAAATCCTTAAAGGCAATACTTTAGTGCTGCTGAAAGAGATGTTGTGTTTTTAGAAATGGATTGTGGCAGCAATCTTGGATCTGTCCCAACATTAAATATTTGCTCATAAACGTACCTTCAAGCTCATACCTTTTTAACTGGGCAACTAAATGCAATTCTCTGAAATGTGGTGAAGTAGAAGTAGACAAGGCCTTTTAAGGAACATTAATTTAACACTTCATCACAATGCCAAGAATGTATTGGCCATGATACCAAATGTGTCTATGAATCTGGGACTGTTTTTAAATGAAAAAGGGTATGACTGACTGTCTGCTGCAATGAACTTTTACAATAGTATGTAGTTAAAGTAAAAGAAAATGTTACAACAAAAGGTAAAATAGAGTTTCAAGTGTGTTAAATGGGGTTGAAAGGTAGACTGTGAAAGCCCAAACAGAGTTGTGCTGTTCCCATTCCTGCTGCCCTCTCCAGGGAGTCCTGTTAAGAATCTGCAACTATGTTTCTTCTCGTCTTTCTTCCCCTCTTTAATCTCGACCTGAGTGTTTGGTTTTACAGTGAGTGAAGTGTGTCTTCTAAGCTTTGGTGAAGGAGAGACAAGGTTATTTGAGTCCCAGCAGATCTGAGATGTTTCTGATAAGACCCTTTAACAAACTACACCCTTATTTGAAGCTCAACATTAAGACCCTGATCTACAGGATACAGCAATATGCTTCTCCGTGGACTTTCTGACAGTTATGTGCATTTGTTATGATTACTTGTTATTCAAGAAAAGGACATTTACATTTTATTAAAATCAACAACAAATTTGAATGCAATAGAATCACCTTTAAATGTGTTTAATGTCATCACAGATGGTTTGTTTAATTTCTTTGGAATGAAATTTCATTAAACTTCAGCTAATACTGAATACTTGTAATATATTTAGAGTAAAAACCCTTCTGAGATTAAAGCTGTAAAATTACAATTTTGTTTTCCCCAAGTTTCTTTCTCTTAAATGTACCACTTTAATCTCAGAGTATTACCCCCCTCTTCCAGTTCTGTAATGTATTTATTTTCTCTATCTAAAACGGCCCTAATATACCGTCACACAAATTAGCAGTGAGGCAGACAACAAAAATACCAAACGGCTTACCAGAACTTTGTTCAGGTGGCTCAGACACTGGCCAAAGTAAAAGTTAAGGCTCTTGAGAATCATGCCTTCAATACAGAATTAACTTGACCAGCAGCTTTCATAAATAAAATTAAATCAGACAGAACTGATCTGATTTAGAGGGGATTACATAATAGAAAACAGAAAAAGCGCTCTACCAGGTGAGCAAGCTGTGCGCTGATGATACTATACAGAACAACAAGTTACCTCACTCAGAAAGGATCCAGCGCTTTTGTGTCAAAAAGTAGGACACATTAATAAATGTCCCCCCAAACACAGAAGATAATGGTCACGCTCATTGTGATGTTGGCATATCATTGTTGGTATATCAGGAAGGAGTTCACAGACCTCTTCCGGTTTTGTTTGAGGGCCTTTCTTTTCCTCTTCCTCATGTTGTATGTCAGCTCTGCACATTTAACATGTATCAGAGAATTGGGAAAAGAATAAAACAACAAAAATGTCAGAACAACCAGCAAAGAGAAGGCTCATTTTGTTAATTTACCTCAAAACAGCATAATATCACAAGCGTTGTTTTTCAAAACATGGAAATTAAAAAACTTCTAACTTCACAAGAACTAATACTCATCCTGCCTGAAACTTCGGTCCCTGGAGTCCTGGTCAGAACCGCTGTAAGTCACCTCGGGACTGTATTCCTTGTCGTCAAAATGGCCACTGTCGGTGGAGCCCAGTTCCTTTGCCTGCTTGACTGGCTCCAGTTCTTGTGCTCATTCCGATGCCACTCCTCGGCAGCATTCACTGCTGGATAAGCTTTTTCAATGGTGCTGGTCACATGTGCACGATCCAGTAGATGTGATTCACCTTTCTCATGATTTACAGGTTGCCGTGGTAGCAACTTGACAATCTCAAGATAGCCACTCCCTAAAGCATACCCCTCTACAGTAGTCGGCAATAGGCGGGCCGCGCATAAACCATGGGTTTATGAATGTGAATCAAATGCCTGGACCCACACACACCGCAGCACATGCTTTATTTCGATCATGTGAAAAAATGTCCTTATAGGCTAATCACTTTGTTTAACAAGGGAGGGGGAAAAACTCTGCATGTTTTTGGGATTGATCCTCCAACGGTAGTCCGTGCAAGGGTTTGAAATAATTTGACTGAAATAATATCCTGGCCCAATACGTAACGGCTGGGGAAAAAAATTGACCTCAGACTTATTTCCCAACCCCTGCCTATATTCTATTTTATTCTAAATGGGAGGATGATTTGAACGTCATGCTGCATTGAAGTAGACTTGAAACTAGCAATTAAGACCATAAACTCATTAGGGAAAGTGTTTATCAAGGTAATCAAGTAAGAAGTAAGGTTATTTTGTCCACATGCAATCAAACTTCTACAGGCCATTAGAAAGAATGCAGGTTCAAGGCACTTCGACACTGGCTGCGCTTTTAGACAGCTGCTCTTATACATACAAATTTACCATGGTACAGTTTTAAATACTACAACTATTAGAAAATTAATCTTGAAAATTGTCTTTGATGTCACAATGAAAACACAACATTTGCCCATGCTCAGACAGCATGTCATTGAGAACATGTTTTGCTGGTTGATCTGTTAGCAGCCAATCCCTTGGGCCTCTTCTGGTGTCCCTCTGACACTATCTGCTAGACTGCAGTCAGACAAGCAGACTACATGACTAGCAAATCAACCAGGAGAGACGAATTTTCCCCCTGATAACATCTCCCTGCTGCGTTGCTAGCCGCCATAGTATTCAGCAGCTGCTATTCAGCACTCCATCCTATTCATTCACAATCCACAGTGGATAAGAGACAGACAGAGTGTGCCACATGCATGTGAAAGCAGCTGAATGTGAGACTCGTCTAATAATCTGCTCAAAATGGTGAGGCACCGTGTTTGGTAATACCATACCACTTTATACTACTCTATGTGCAGAAATGGATAAAAGTAGACAACCAAGCTGCCATGGTGCAGCAATAAAATTACTAATTATTTAATAAATTATCCAAAGCTGACTGCCAATAGATTTACCACTCCGAATGTGTAGTAATATTTGAAACAACAGTTAGCATTATCACCAATTGATGATTTCCATGTCTATTTTAGTCCTGGTGTGGAAAATATGTAAAAATCAGAGTGAAATTTCATTTTAACATAAACCTGGACAAACAAGACAGAGCTTAGATTTAGCTTTTACGATGAGAATCAGAGCAAGTGAGTGAAGTGGAGAGGTATGGAGCATGTCGTTCACTGTGCTCGCCCGCTCAAAGCTGCTCCGAAAAAATAAAAAATAAATAAAAAGGAAAAAGCTGTTTAGTTTAAACCCTAGCCTGGTATCCAAATGATTGGAACAGCCAAAACCACAATTTAAGCAGTACCAGAGTAGAATTGGAACGGACATAAGGCGATGCTCCAACATATAAAAAAAATGAAAATCTGCTCTGCGATCCATCCAAAAGGGCTAGGGAGTAGGACAGATACGCTAATGCTACACTCCATGACCACAACTGGCTTCCACACACTGGGAAAATACTACACAATGAGGCCTGTTTTAAAAACCTATAGCTACACAAAATGTAATTAGTTAATGAAATGCTGCTTGGCCTTCTAGGTAGTGCTACATACTTTTGTAGGTAGTACGAAAGTTAGTGGGGCATGCTAACTTTTGCAGCTTGCGTTTTACTAAGCACACTGCTTCACCATGTGACACAACACACCTGCTGTGCCTAAGTGCAGATGTTCGAGGAAAGGGTTTAACAAATTGGCAATTAAGTAAGTGCTCACACGCTCAGCTAAATTTCCCTGGCTTTGGTAAGATGAGTAAGTGATGGTTTGTGTGTGTGTGTGTGTGTGTGTGTGTGTGTGTGTGTGTGTGTGTGTGTGTGTGTGTTGTCTAGGGCGTGTTGCCACAGCAAATACACAAACACTGCTTGAATCTCCAAAGTCTCAACTGTGTGTGTTACCCTCAAAAGTGGCCATTGTCTTGAGGACAGAAGGCCCAACCGAGACACAACCGGGCCCTGCGGTCTGACATGGGCAAGATTTTTGACAAGCAGCACAAGCCTCCAAATGCTGCCAGAGCTCTATGAGGCTCTCAGTTGAAAGCAGCAGCTTTTCCCCCAAGATTATTTCCAAACTTAAGAAGGTATTGTTGCTTGTTCCTGACAATGCTGAGAGCTCAGCGTGCCTTTACCACTCGGCGAGCCAAGTCCTAGAAGTTAAAAATATTTTAACTTTCAGAAAAGGAGTGCTACAAACAGGATTTCAGTAATCGTAGAGGAACAGCAGGAGCCACAACCAGACTTTCCCGCAAGCATGTCTTAACCATTGCAAGACATTCACGTAAAAGAACAGATATTGGTGGATGCAGCTTTTTTTATTATTTGGGCTCCATGACCCCGTCACCCTGTATGCAGACCCTCACTTTTGAACACATGTAAACTGCCTATCTAATCTCTAACCGACACTCATCCCTTTGTACATCAGCATGTTTATTCATGACATGACTCTCACTGTGGCACATCAAGAGGTTTCTGGAGGAAGAGTGGCAGGGTGCTGTGAATTTCCACGCTGACAACATGTCAAATAAGGCAGACAGACACAAAGGAATAAAACATGCCCAAATTCAATTGCTGTACAACACTTGGGATTGTGATATGAAATGAACACTTGAGGCATTAAACTTGATATGTGCAGTGGCGGTACATACAAATCACCTCATCCAGGTGACGGCTGGAGCACTGCACATTTCAGAGAAATAAACACGCTCTGTTCTCCATCACTGATTCACAGAGACACGCCAACATAAAGAGACAAGGCAGATCAAAGACGTGCAGAGCAACAATGTCACATCCTGTAGACAAATATGGCGAAACCTGGCACTCTACTGCCTGTGGCAGTGCCTGCTATCTGTAGCTTAAAGCTATGAAATCTCCCCTTAATTTGCCAAAAGACGACAGAGCAGGAAACCGAACATACAGAGAGGGAGAACATATGACTCACAGTGGGTTTCCACCTCCTGCCTCCATGTTAGTCCTGTGTTTGAACATAAAGACCCGAGGAAATAGCTCTGCTTCCGGAACGCTAATGGGGCCTATAGTTCGACATGCTGAATAAGTAATATGGGAAAAGTAACACCACTGTGGCCAGGGAGTGTCTCTTGAACATCTATACATAATTCACACAAAAAAGGGGCTATTTTCTGCTGCAGAAGGTGCTGTCAGATTGTTGCATGTTTTCATATTCGGCTAAGTTTAGCAGTGGCAGAAAGCATTATTCTCTTTTCTAACAAAGGGAAAGTTGGATTGTAAATTTCAATCTCTGAAGAAAGAGGGCAGTTGAGGATAAAAGATAACGAATCTGCCGGAGCGTGTGTTTGTGTGTGTGAGTGGCGGGGGTGTTTTGTCTCCGAGGAGGATAACTGGCTCTCCGAGTCTGACGTACTGCTACTGTATCGCTACTGAAGGATTTACAATAATGTCACAGCCTAGTCTGAGAGTTGTGGAAAAAAGAGAAATTTGTAGTTAATGCAAAATCTTATTATTATGCTGACAAATGTGTGCCACACACACACACACACACCCCAAGTGAATATGGGTAAGACGCTGGAATCACTGAGCTGTAAGGCTATTTGAATTTAGAGCATGTCTAATCTGTATATCACCCAAAATATGAACCAGTGCCTTCACAGCCATACAGAGTGGGCAGTTTGCTCGTGCACATACACACACACACACTCTCATGCACACACACGGCATGGCAGGATATCTAGCAAATGCCTGTGAGCTGTCTGAGAAATGATTCGTTGAAAATCCTACTGTTAATGGACTATAGATCTTAAAAAATATTTGCACTAAGGCATACAGGCAACGGTGCTCCTCTCCAAAGAGGCTGAAGAAAGAGAAGAAAAGTCTTCAAATATCATCATCATTCAAAGCCCTCAACTTAATTGGATCTTAATCCTTCTATCACACAACCATAATCCCAGATCAAAATGTCTTTATAGGTTGAAGGCCTGGACTTCTGCACAGCAATAAAGTTGAGCAGACATTTAAGGCCAGTGTAACTAGACTCATAACTTCAAGGTCTGGGGCAGGTACATATATTAAAGGACCAAAAATAAAGAGAATGGTCTCTGGACATGACCCTACAAGCCTGTATGGTCTGTGGACTACAAGCGTGATATTTAATCTACTGAATGTTCTGCTCTGGAGTCTAATACCCCCACCACCACCATCACCACCCACCCCGGAGAGTATCCTTAACACTGTTTGATCTTCTGTTCTCCCATCACTAAAGTGACAATGCTCTATCAAACGTCAAGTATTTTTTAAAAAAATATAAAATGGGTTCAGGGGGATTTAGTGTGAAACTCCCACTTTGTGTCATCCCAGTGTGTGACCAGCGAGTCAGCAAGTCTACAGTTGAGTAAATTCACCACTTTGTTGCAAAATTTGAATTTGAATAGCGGTGCACTGATACAGAAATTTTAAAGGGGAGTGATTATGCTCATTTCCAGCTTTATATTTTTATTCTGGAACTTCACTACAGTAGCTTTGCATGATTCAAAGTTTAAAAAAAAATCCTTATTTATCTAATAGTGGCCCGTAATGCAGCCCCTCATTTAATCCTCCGAGATTAGCCACTTTCTTCTGATTGGCCACCTCCTGGAAGCATGCCAAGGGGTAGCAATTAGCTGGCACAGATAGTTCTGGCTATGCGAGAATAGGCAGCAACTGGTGCTTATGAGCACCGCTGCATCCTCTTGCCAGTGTGCTCGATGGCTTATGACAGCTATAATAGCTTGGAAATTTGTTGTTGTACCATATCTTAAAACATTTGAAAGCCAGTATCATGGATATATTCTTTTGCTGCAGTCATTTAAACAAAGAAACATACTTGAGGTCTTGGACTTTGGTGGTGACTGAGCCACGAAGGTGACATTGTTTTCTCCTTTGGCACCCTCATGGGAAGCCAGTGTGCAATAAGGCTTCTGTTATACAGTATGTAGCTATAGTCAAACATACTATTGATATATGTAAGACCTGCCATTTTATTCCAAAAGTTGTAAAGAAAAGAATGTAAGTATTTAATAAAGCCATGGAGGACGGGAGTGGATAAACTCATTTAAAGAGTAACTGGCCAAATTAAATAGGTCTAAGAAGTACAGCAAACACAACCACTGGGATAATTGGTCACCACTACACCTGGCATTCTATTGGTTGGGATATTTTGACAGGGTTATTGCACAAAAGATCAGAGAGCAGGACAGACGTTTGAGAGCAAGCAACAAAAAAGCTGATGCACAGCAAATCCAATCACAAGCACAGGCTGTTTGAATGCAAGGCAGAGATGGGGACTCAAGTACGACATAAGTCACACACACAGTGACTTCAGACTCGACTTCAGACTCGTCCTCGAAAGACTTCAGACTTTACTTGGACTCCTGAACAATGTTTACATTTAGGAAACATCTGATGAGCTTGCTGTTATTCCCCTCCCTTTGTTACCTATAACCTCCTATGTGTCTGCTGTGTGTAGCCACACCTGAGAGAAGACAACAAACACAGACAGCTGCTGTGCCATTCATCATAAACTGCCTTTAAAACTTCAACAACAACAAGACCCAAACAAAAGAAGTGCTGAAGCAAAACAGGTTAGTAACCTTTGGTGAATAAACATGTTTAGCTCAGCATTGACTATCTAACGTTAGCTTTCTTCTTGCGTTAGCTATGACCAACCTGAGGTTTACTCAGACTGCCGTTCATTATGAAAAGAGGGTTTGTTTGCTTGCCAAACTTGTGGTGGTTGATTAGCTTAATCATTTACGTCCCACTGGCTGCCATCACGTTAATTATTAATGTTAGCTGCAAACGGGTTACAGGTTTATTGTTGATGATGTAACGTTACAGTTTTATTTAGTTATAATGTTGAACTGGGTTTGAGAGTCTGGGGATGTGTTGACTTACAGTAGTTTATAAGCTGTCATTAATTGCATTGCACATTACATGGTTGTCCCTTATTAACTATGCAGTTTTATAAACAGCCTGGATTGAATGCAGCAGTTGATACAATGTTCATTATAACCACGAGTGACTTGAGACTAGACTTGGACTCTAGCTCTGAGACTTCTGAGCATCTCTGGTGCAAGGACAGGGTTTATCAAGAGAAATCAAAATCAATGAATCATGCTCTCAAATTGAAAGACCACACTCTTGAATAAAGATAGAAAAATAATCCCATATTACTTTAGCAACCGACTACTTTTAACAGTAGCTGCCATTAGCTAGTTTGCTCAGTTAGCCATGCAGATAACCATCTTATTAGCTGAAGCTGACTGCCTCGACTGAGAGCTTGGAACACACACACACACACACACACACACACACACACACACACACATATATAAACAC
>JAPMOB010004668.1:0-12045 GCA_029875015.1 Lepomis gibbosus | reverse complement strand
GGGGTCCCATTGGAGGCTGGCCAAATTGTCCAGGGAAGAGAACAGGGGGCGGAGGCCTGTCGCCACGGTTTGGAGGACCTGCAAGGGGAGGGGGGAGGCCCTGGCCAGGCGGTGGAGGTCCTGGGGGGCCAGGGGGGCCAGGTGGGCCGGGAGGTGGACGTGGGGGTCCCTGCATCCCACCTAAAATAGAACACAAAGGACAACAGAAGCAAAGAGTTAGATCTAGTGAACACTTTATCTTTTGTCCATGTTATGGCAGGCAGAGCTCCCAAACATTTCTGATTGATGAACATGATGAGGGAAATACGTGTGATGTTAAAAATCACATACAAAACATCAGCTTGGCAGATTTATTGGTCAAGATCTGTATGTCCTGCAGTAGCCTGTATTTTCCATGTTTTCATTCAAATGAACATATGAATAAACCTTAGGTATTTAAGTCAGTTCAAAGCAGGGACAATGACACAGACAGACAGAAGCACAGCTACAGGGAACAATAAATGTCAAAAGGCCACAAAATAATGCTGCAAATGAAATCAGAAGGAAAAAAGAACAGACGATGAAACAGTCATAGCAAATTGTTTCAAGCAGGCTATTTTTTTTAAACCAGAGGCTCAGCATTTAATGCTGGATTCTTTTCCCCTAACAATTAATTGAGATGGTGCACTGCTATACGTTGCCACAAGCCCCAAGAGATCAGCGTGGCAAGCTCATATATATTTGAAATATTACATATATGAAGTGAGCAAATGGATTATTCCATGCAAGGGCGACTCATGAGATGCCATATAAGGCATGTGGAGGTTAAAAGGCTTTTCACCCAACTGCATGAAGAAACTGTAAAGAAACTATTTAAAAGGGAAGTGTTTTCTTGACATTGGGCCATTAGATGACCGAGGAGCAAGAGGTGCATTAGTACTGTATTTATTCTCACTTGATTTCATACAAGGGCGAAAAAAAAAGGGTAGGCAGAATGCTGGATGGCCTTCAAAAACTGTGTGCCTCTGCCTCTTCAGTCTTACAGGATTTTCTTTTTATCAAAGCTCCAAATGATGTGCTTCTCTGTTATTTTAGTTTCATGTGAACACATCAAAATATTTAATCTGCCCTCACATAGCGCCAACAGTACTTTATGGAAACTGCATTAAAAGGGATTTAGAGAGTTTGGTGAGTAATTCAGCTGTTTATGGGGCAGTCAACCGAGCGGGTTCTACTCCTACCAATAAAGAGCTCAGGGTTAGGACAAAAAGGTGATTGATCAAATCAATCATATCAATCGAGGTGTTTCACCTCTGCCACGCCAGCTCCCGTTCCTGCCCCCCGGCGGGAAGGGATTGAAACTCATATCCATCAGAGGGCCATCTTGGTGCCTAATCAGATCTGGTCTCATCCCCGAGCCTAATGGGGAAGAAAGCAAACCAATCACAACTCTTCCCTTCAGAAACTCCCGCCTAATAACTGACGGCCTGTCACAGCCCAGCAGCACAGGGCACCAGCCACTAAGCGAAAGAAGAGATGTGAAAAAGGTGGGATGGAGGGGAAAAAAGACGCAAAAATGGAAAAAAGTAACGCTGGCAACTCCATTCTCTCCCACTAAGTGAATATGGTGGCCAATCCAACATTTGCGAGGAGTTTAAGGTTGGTCGCTTGCCAAGTAAAGCTTTGAGCAAACTGCTTGACAAGGAATGGTGTTGTGAGCAGAAAATTGCAGCCAGCGAAGGATTATTTGTTCAACTGGAGGGACAAAGAAAGGACAAACCAGAGGGGGAGGGGAAACATGCAAAGACTCAGGCCTGCCAGGATTAATGGGTGAAAGATCTCTCATTAGAAACACACACTAAGGGAGACTAGCCTGGGTTCCATGCGGGTGTGAGTAGTAGCAAAGCCTGGACTATGCTAACAAGAGCAGCACTGCCAGACAGAAAGCGCAATTATTTTCATTGATCTCACGTTAAGTTTTCATGGCACTTGTCATACTGTGATAATTATATCAATCTGTCGTACTCTATATTATTGTTTAAAAAAAAGAAACACCACATGAATGACAAAAGCCTGAAAACAAAAACATAACATTAAAAATATGGCAGCATCTTAACAATACCAGGTCTAAATCAGAAATCCACTGATACATAAACCTCAACAGGTGATACAGCACAACAACCTCCAGCTGTGATTCCCAATAAACTGATCTGAACACATCACAGACCACACATGTAATGAGCTAACCGTGTGATTCATGATGTGTGTGTGTATTCCCAAAGCATCCATCCATGAATTTGCTTTTCCTGCCGGAGACTGTATAATTATTTTGTCTGTTTTAATAGGAACAAAAAGAGAATTCAGACCGTTTCCCAGTAGACACCCAAAACAAACACCTTTACTGCCATGAACACACCTTGCTTGGTACAACAAGACCAATGTACCATTAAAGAAGGTCCAACTAGCCCCCCCAAATTGTTATAATGTAAAAACAATTGTTGAAATTAGATTAGGAAACAGCTTGCAATTTACAGTACATGTGAGTGGCTGGATTAGCCTGCTAACATTCAAAGCCATGCTACTTCATACACTTGGACTATAAATCATTTAAGTACATTTTTAAAAAAAACTATGATATCCATTAGAAAATAGACCTGCTATACCATAAACTTTCCTTAAATGAATCAACTTACTTACCCTTCCATCTGATTTCTGTCCTTTTTAAATATTATTCTGCATCTGAGTGAAAGGGCGTTGTCTACTTTCTACCATACCAAGCACAAGCACTTGTTACCAAACTAACCAGGGAAGTGTGGTGGCGGCCCTCCAGGCCCAACAGGACCGGGGAAGCGGTCTCCTCCGGGCCCGGGTGGTCCAGGGAACCTGCCTCTGCCTCGACCCATGGGGAAACCTCCACGAGGGCCAGCGCCAGGGGGGCCAGCTTTGCCTTCCCCAGACATCTGGCCTGACTGGGTACCTGTGAAATGACGAGACAGTAAATCAGTTTTCCATTCAATATACAATAAATGAAAAATGTGTGTATGTTGTATCCACATCTTGACATGACTGGATCAATAACTGAAGTAACACATGTAATAAGTGTATTGTGCGTGTGACTGTACATGAAGTCAATGTATTTAATGTCCATTTTGCTGCCGTGCAAGTGCATTTTCCGTCGACTTACTGATCAGAACATTTGCACATTTCTTTTACAGGGCGTATTTACATCAGTATGGTGACAAGCATGCAAGTTAACTTGACTCTTGCTGAGTATAGGCTCAATATGCTGATGCAAAGTGTGTGCTTGTCCTACTTACTTTTGCGCGACTGCATCTCAAATTGGCTGAGGGATTGTTTGTTGCATGGCGTGACAATGGGATTTTGACCATGTAGATCCCTCTTTGACAGCAGCTCCATTAACTTCCTGGACGATGCCTCAGAGCCCACACACACCAGAGCAAACCTGTAAAATGAACATAGAGGACAGTAATAATCATAACCTATTGCAGGCTGTGATGCAGTCCAGTCCTGTCACACACAGATAATATAGACCTCACCCTTTTGACTGGCCATTTGCTCTGTTTTCAAAGAACTTGATCTCAAGCACATCTGTGATTCCTATCGACCGGATGGCTTCTGTCAGGTCCTCATCTGTTGTCCACTGCATAAGAGAAGAGAAGATGTTTCACAACAGATACACTGTGGGTCTACCTTTGAAATGGCACAGGAACAATAGGTTTCCAGGACTTTCTTTGATTTAAAGAATATGTTGCTACTATTTATTAATTGCAGTATAAGAGCACAAAATGTCAATATTTTCTTTCACTTATCTAAGCAGCCCGCACAGAATTCTCTGATACTCACCCATGTGAGATTTCCTATGTATAGGGCTATCCTTTTGCCTGTGTAAGTGTACACCACGTTGGGTTGGGAACTCTTCCCCCCCTCTGTGCCACCTGGTGCAGGCAGTGCATCCAGGTAGTCACGGTCTTCGGGAGCATCACCATTGTTGGCTGATGGGGATATTACATCATCATAAAGGTCGATCTGCTCGTGAACTGGGTAGTCAGCTTCCTGTTAAGCAAAATAGTAACAGTTCAGTCAAACATGTGACACCTTATGAGCAGTTTCACAACAGTGATTATACACCTCTCATCTATATATAACATTCAATATCAAAATGTGTAGGATTACTTAAGCAAGTTTTAAAGTAATTTGAAAAAAAGTTAATGTATTATTAATTCACTAGACCACTCACGTCAATCAGCTCAACAAATCTAGTGATAATATTCACATTTAAGGAAGCTGGAATCAGAATATTGACTTTTTCCCATAAAAATTTCTCAAACGGATAAAATATTTGCCAATTTAGTTAGTAGCTGACAACTTATCGATGACTTGTCGCAGCTCTAGCAATTCTTTCTCACTTATATCAGTATTAGTGTACATGAGGCAGACATGGAAAATTAGACTGCCAGATTGCATCAATAAATTGCTAAATGTATATGGATATTTTATATTAATTTACAGTAAAGTTTACAGCTCACAAAGACAGATTTTTACATTGTGTTGTTGCATCACATTAAATACATTAGTGGTTGTAGAGCACTTATGTGCTGTTAAATACCAGTACCCTTATTTTTACACTTTAAAAACCCTTTAATCTGACAATTGTAAAACAGGTCAACTAAACCTTGTAAGTCTAAAATTGTGAACACACCTTGATTCCATTAAGTGCCTGTGGCAAGTAAACACCCCAGTCATATCTTCTGTGCATGTAACCAGATGTAGTACAGACAATGCAGAGAACAAAGTGCTGTTGATGTTACTGTATCCATGTGGAACAGGTTATTGAGGAAATCAAACTCATTGTTTACACGTATTAATAGCATTACTCATACTAACAATTGTAGACTGAGAGCATGTAGATATACTCATTGAAAAGGCCATGTCAGGATAGCGTAAGCTGTTCATTCACAGACACAGGAGCAGGTTTTATGGACATTTATGTCTGGAAGTATTTTCTAACTTTGTCGTTCCAACATAATGTGTATCTGAGTAAATTCCTAATACACCAGACTTATTTTTTCGCCATTTTTATTACAGAAAAAAACAGAACAGAACAAGCTCCTGAATGAAACGACTGTGGGATTTCCGTAACTCCGCGCGTGGGCGGCTGAATCTAGAGTGCGTAACTTACCCCGGGTCAACATAACACACATTATGAAAGCTGTTTCGTTAAGATGACGGTGAAGATAATGTTATCTCAAAATGATCTGGCGCTATAAACAACATATTTGCATCCCATATTCGGCTGGTACAGCCTTTTCCTCCTGTTGTGCAGACAAGGGGTGTGTGTGGACGAATAACGTTAAAACAACATCGACCCAGCATACACATTGATGCTAACTTAGACGAAGCAAAAAGCCAAAAGCTAACAATTCATACATCTATTAAATGTCTAATTCATAAACTTGTTTCGTACATAACTATTTAACGGGATGTCAACTAAAACACAAACGACTCATGAAGTAACTAAACACATTTTTGAAAACCTGCTAACGCTAGCTAGCTAGCAAGTACGTTTGTTTGGCTTGGTAGCCCGCCACCGGCGGCCATGCCGAGGCCTGAGACTGTTAATGCTGAACAATAAAATCGGATGCTTTGAGCATTTATCTACAGAAATATATATATTTGCAAACTGCCCATCAGTTAATACGTGCAGCATACGCCGTGTTAAATCTCGACAACACCACAAATGCAGCATTTCGAGCAGATAATTGTAGCAGAGGATGCAGGCTTGCAACATGGTGAAAGGGGGGCCTGTATGCCAGAGAAGCTCGGCGGACCAGCAGAGCACGCCACTCTCCGATCATAATAACAACAAAGTATTACACAGATATACAGATACTAGCACCATTAATCAAAGTCTGGCGATTGTGGATTAATTACCTGGCTAAATTCCTCTTCTACGTCGGCGTAGATGTCGATGTGATCCACACCGTCCGCCATTTTCCTCTGACCCGTCGCTCTCTCTCTCTGCACGGCGGTGCAGAGCTGTGAGCCACAAACAATGAGCCGGAGAGGGATAACTAGCGCCCCTGCTGGTCTAACTCTCTACTTACAACACCTGCTGTAAACCATACAAACACGGTAACGATCAACCAAGCACCCATGTGGGAAAAGTAGTTTTTTTCTAGTCAATGTAGGCCAATTTTAGCCCAGACAAGAAAAAAAAGTTAAATATTCTTGACTTGCTCTTGAATTTGCCGTAGAAAGTATTGGACTTATCTCGTAATTATGTATGGTAGGCCTTTCTGTTTCGAGACAGAAATGGGTTTCTGTGATCTTCACTCTGACATGTCATTTCAGACTTTGCATCAAAATTAGGTAGCTAAATATGAAATATCTTTATTGATGATTCTGATATTATCATAAGTCAAATTTTCAAACAATTACAAACATTTCAGGAACTTTAACGACAGCATAACGTTAAATATGAGAGCATAACTTCAACTACTGATGAAATTCCAGTTATGGAAAAATGTAGGTTAGTTTGTTGGTAGTGGACAGTATTTTATGGGATTTAATCCACTACTCTATTAAAGAGTTAGGACACATTTATGAAATAACTCTTTGAATTCCTTGACCGATTCTCTGTTGTAGCCTAGTTGAAATGTTATTATCTTTATACCATATGTGCATTGCCATTAATCATTGACAACAAAACAGAACACACACTTGACAACAAATACTGTACAAAAACCATTTGGTTACTTTATTTTACCTACAAATCATGGCTCCAGTCAATCAACATCCACCGTGGATACATATCAACCATACAATGTACAGAATATTGTATTGTGGAAATTATAAACAAATATGAGAGAAATTAATAAAATTACTCTCAGCTAGACAGAACATACTGTAATGATGCACACCCACACACAATATTTATCTGAGTCTATTACATAAACAGGCAAATTCTCAGGCAATTTTGTCATCAGAGTGAGAACAACATGCTTTGTAAGATGATTGAGAAACACTATAGAAAAAGCAACAAGGACACTCACAGCCCAAAATACAATGAAATGCCAAAGTTCAAAAAGTGAAACACAAGCAAATACAAAAATACCCTATACCATTAGATTTACACTGTTCATTTACATTTCAGTTACATATATGACATTTCCAAAAATCTTGTTTCCCAGAGTGAGTGCATCTTTTTTTGTTGCTTAATCTTAATTTAAAGCTGAATTTTAAAATGATATTGTTATTTATGCAAAGTTATGTACATGACTTTGGGACCCAAGTAAAGTATCCAAATCCCACAGTCTCCATGAAATGCATCGATGCCTCCTAAAAACCTTTATATTTTAATTCCTGAAACATTTACGAGAATCTTTAACTGGGTATACGTTATGGACTACATTTGCGTTGAAACCATGCCAGTGCACAAAAAAAACACATTTTGAATTTAAGGTCATCACTGTGTTATCAATGTTGATTGTAGATCTACACATTGTTAGAGTTCCAGTTTCCAAAATGATGTCTAGCCAAATGGACAAACATAATTACATACACACAGAACACACAGAAAGACACAGCTGATAAAGAAAGAAAGGCTGACATTTTAAAAAAATGTCACGGAAACGAATATCTTCTGGATGTAATCCAACTACAAACTCAAACAATTTAAACCTGAAGGATCCCATTCTGATTTGTTTCATTATCATTTTCCCATTTGTGATTTTTTTTGGATAACAACTCCATTGCAATTACTTTCTTGGCACAGAACCATCACCCTTTCAGAGTTGCAGAAGATTCAGAGAAACTAATATCACAAATAACCTTGTAAAACAAGTAGCAACACTGACGTTACACAACAATGTTTACCATATATTGCTGTAGCCCTTCTCTCCCTTCTCTCATTCAACATTTAAAAAAGCATATATGATAAGTCAGTAGATGAAGCATTCAGGATAATAAAGTATTCAAGGTGTGCATGCTTACCGCTGCATATATAATATGCACGTGTCTGCAATATTGGGATATGGGAAATGAGAGACCTATTCCCCCCCTGGACTTTGTTGCATCTTGTGACTCATAATCTTGTATCAGTGCATGTCATAGCTACCACCTGCATCTCTTTAGTCATTTTGAGATGTAAGGCGGTGTATGATAAAGTAACTAATGGAAAACTATCCATGGCAACAACACCTCATTATCTGGCTTTCGTTGCAGTTTTCACTTCAGAAGTATTAAGTTCCAGGTGTTAATCAATGAATGCTCAAAAAACACATCAAAGTTTGTGGTTTGTGGTTGTGATGAGCAAAATGTGCAGAGTACTTTAAAAAAATCCTCTTGAGGTGTCCAAACACATTTCTTGATTAATTTCAAACTCCATTACATGAGAATGGGTGAAAGAACCACGTCACCCATCATCAGGAGACAAGGGACGAGAAGGAGAGACAGGTAAGGAAGAGAGAGGCTGAAAGAGATATAACAGCAACTCCTCCACAGTCATCGGCGTTCTCCTGCAGAGACAAAAGTGATTTCACTTTGTGTTTCTGCCACCACTTAAGCCTTTAGATATTTAGTCAATGCAATTAAGCAAAATGTGATAGCAGATATATAAGCTATGATTAACAGCAATAGTACAGTTGAAGAAAATAATATTTGGTCCACAGAACCAGTGTGATAAGACAATGAGAGGAGGTGTGTTTGATCATAATTTAGGTAAAATAATAATTGCATTTAGGTTTTTATCAAAAAATTGACTCTTGGTCAAAGCTGCTGTACACTGGCTGGAGACAGCGTTTAATGCCAAGGTCATTCTTGGGGTGAACCAATGATAAGCTGACCTGGGGGTGGTAGGCGTGGCAGGATTCGGGGCGACGGCGAATCTTCTGGGACCTCATCCTGTCACACTTCACTGAGTCATTATGTACAGTGGGGTCAAGGAGCAACAACGGGGAAAAGAGTGGTTTCTCTTGAATTCACATTGAAATATTAATATGAAAGTTTTCTAGTGAAAATAACACATTTCACAAATAGATACAAATCACATCCCTGTTGTGTGCCTGGAATGTTAAGTGAATAGGGGGTGACTAATGCAAGAGGAAAAGCTTAATCAAAAAACAATTGTAGTGTTTACTGGTGGGAAGCTGGTAAGATATCCTGTTCTCGTTGCAACTGTAGTGATATCCTGCCTGTTCTGTCTACACCCTCACCAAAGCAAGAGTGGGAGTTTGCAGCAAAAGGAACCGCAGTGCAAAGGGAATTCATTTGGAGGAAAGTCAAAATGTGCAGCAAAATGATTATGTTTATAGGTACATCTTGGTTCATGATACTGTACTTTTAAAGATACAAATGTGGCACAGCTCTGTCCTACATTTTCTTCTGCTACTAAAAATCAAAATAAGAACACTCACAATCATCTAATTTAGTACATGTGTTAAGGGGGGGGTGATTTCTTCAGATGAACCAGCATATTCCACAAATACCAAAATACCAAAGGATATATTTTACTTCCTTGGGCTCCATGGTTATGGGGGGGTATTGTCTGGAGCAGTCACAGTCTGCCTGCACCACCAACATCAACAGGTTACTCTCTGGTATCTGTTGCACCACAAACATCCTGCCACACACAAACACGTGCATAAAAAAGTGTTAAAATTTGCATGCAAACAAAAGCAGAAAATAAACATCTTATTGGAATTCATACTTTATTAATGTATTAACTTTAATGTGTGCATTATTGTTCAAAAATAATAATAAACCCAAGTAATGTCTCACAAAACCTGAATTACTTGACTGCATGGTTTGGTCATGCTGGGTAATAAACTTGAATCTTGCCCTGCAGTGGTACTGTAATAAGTGGTTGTGCTGCGTTGTACCTCTTTTCCCCTCATGAGGGCGATAACACTCAACCTATGATTACAAACTGCCTAAAATAATAATATTGTAATTGCAGAACTACAGCATTTCTCTCCCTGTTTTTCTCACTTTCAAACACATGCTGTGATGTTTGCCTCCCACTGTTTTTTCATTTACCTGTCTTAATACCTTCTCTCAGTTTTCTAGTCTCTCTCTCACTCTCCACATGCGCCTCTGTCTCTATATAACCTTTTGCACCCCTGATCTAATTCCATCCCTTTCTATTTATTTCCCCCTTCCTGATACTGTTGTATAAACACGCACTGCTCTCAGTATGCAAAGCAGAGCAAAGCTGTGGAAAATGGATTTTGGAAGGACGATTTAATATGACTGGTCTAGGGAGGACTGCACTGCAGTTTTGTGTGTGTGTGAGTGTGTGTTTACTTCTGGCAGCGTCCACACTTAATAATGCTGTTGGTCTCTTTGACTGACGGCTCATAGACGAAGCTGGGGTACTCGGTGTCACACGGCTGCAGGATGTCTCCTTTTTTCTTATGAGCTGATGCTAATGGAGAAATAGATATGAGTCACGTCTCAAGGTTGGAAAAGTGTGTGTAAGATTGCATGTGTGACGTTTTGTTGGTTGACTGACAGGCTCGTGACAGAGTGCGTGACAGGAGAACGCAGGATACTATTTAATTGTTTTTGCCATTTATTGCTCTTTCTACTGTTCTACCATGACAAGAGGTAATCTAGGTTGCTGTGTAGGCCAAACAAAATTCAATTTGGTCTCTGCATCCAGGGAAAATGATGGGTTTTAAAGCAGATAGAAGAGCCTGTGGCAGAGCTGGAATTTTCATATTTGGATGTGAGCTGTTTTCTGTCTGACTTCCTCAGAATTACACTAGTTTAGGTGTAACTCTGTGCTTAGTTCTTGTTTTAAAGAACTTGCCAGTTGCCCCCTGTTCCAACTGTGATCGACTTACACAATCAGACATGCCAAATTTCATTTAGTTTGAAATGAAATGCATCAATGCATTTTGTTTGAGAGTACTAGCAAGTTTTACAGGACTTTGATTTTCTTCAAAAACACTACAAGAGAGATACTCACACACGCTGAAAGATGCTTTGGCTGAATGGAGGGATGGTGATGATGATGAAGATGACGTGGAGTACGAGGAAGTGTGCATGATTGACGGGTAGAGTAACGAGGAGGGAGAATTTGTGATCAATGGAGAGACAGAGGCAGATGAGAGGTGAGAGGATCAGAGGACACGATGTTGATAGTCATAATGGCCTCTAGACCGGTGATCAATGTGGCACACGACTCAAAGTAAACACTCTTGGCACTGAACTGACATACATGTGTGTCATTACTGTAACTCGTTTGCGGTGACTAGTAGAACAGAGTGATGTGTAGTAAACTATGTACTATGAGCCCAGACTTCCTACATTTATGTACATTTTTTAAACAAGGATTGGTATGCCTTTAGAATTGACTTAAATGAATAGGTAGATAATAATTACATTATTTATAAAGAAGTGGTTTATAATGCAAATATTGAAGGAATCAAGAACTGCTCTGAAGGTTGTGATGATTTACAGAATATACATGATTTATAAATATTGCTGAACATTTCTGAGCACATATAGAGGGACAGTTCAGTCATTAAGATGGATAAAGTTTGACCTTAACTAGCCACGTTTTCTCTTGTGAAGCTCACCCTCAGCAAAATGCTCAGTGTGCCAGAAGCCACAGATATTAAACTCCAGGAGAAACCTTGTGTAGAAGAGAAAAGAGGAGAGTGGACAGAGAAAGACAGTCAATTAGGCGGCCATCATTAAAGTCCAAAGCAGATTGCAAGCAGCTTTCCAAAACTGGGCTAGGACCCAAAGTTGTGTCATGGGGATATTAAAATGGGTTCTCAAGTTATTCAGCAGTAATTGGTAGCTTTGGAAGCAGTTTTTTTCTTTTTTAACTGGATAACCAGTCTGTTCTTTTTAATGAAGTGTTGGATGTATCAAGTGACTTCCGAAGCCTTACCAAGTCGCTACAGTAAAAACGGAAGCAGTTTTTCTAAATAAAAAGCCAAATTGGGTTGATAACGTGAGTTAAATGAGAAGATTAAGACCACTCTTATGTCTGTTAAGTAAATACGGCAGCGGCCAGTTAGCTTAGTTTAGCAT
>JAPMOB010004652.1:0-18160 GCA_029875015.1 Lepomis gibbosus | reverse complement strand
CGGCTTGATATACTTGGATATTGGCCGATGCCGATTATGTTAAAAAATGCCAAAAATCGGCCGACCGATTAATCGGTCTAGGTATAAGACTTGCACATCCACAGGAGACCTGTGCAACACAAAGATCCTTTATATCCAGACTGACTGTATTCATGCTAAATAAATTAATGCTGCATCTCTGCTCAATATGCTAAAATGAAGAATCTGTTCGGATTCTTTTTGCTTGTAGGCTTTGTTCACAGCTGCATATTTTACAATAGTTACTGTCCACATCAAAAACATGTTGGTAAACAGTAAATACTGAAGGCCTTTTGCCACATCATATTAGAAAAAGGAGCCTGCCCCTTTCACCATACTCTTTACACATTTGTTTAATCTTTTTGTTACCGTATTAAAAACAGTAGACTGTGTCAACTTAACAATTTAGCAATTTAATTTTTGTTAATAAAAACTCCCTTGTCATCAAATGTCACACAAAAAGGTATTTTGTAGAGAAGGTGTTGATGCTACAATTTCGGGTCAGTACAAGGTGACATGTTTGACTGCATCATCCTTGGGAAGGCGATACGTTTGCCGTTGCCGTGTATTCCCGTCCCCTCTGCTGCAGAGTGTGTGAATGAAGACATTTATTACAACAGAGACACAGAGGATTAGCAGAGGGCTTAAACCATTCTCATGGTAATGTGCGGAGCTGGGAGCGTGCAGATAAACATAAACACTCACCTTATCAAAACACCCAGACCTGAAAGACTACTCCTTAACAGCACCAACAGACTGACGCTGAGAGACACTGACGGAAAACAGGAAACAGACAGAGAGAGAGAGAGAAAGATGAGAGTTAGCTGTGGCAGATTGTGGCTTCATTCAAAAATTAATGTTTGGACAATGGAATCATTCAAGGGTACACACATTACACTTAAATGCAAAAGGTATGACGCCATTGTCCAAGTTAATGCAAAAAAACCCCACCTTATTTTCACACGGACCTCAGTAGGTTGCAGCAAAACTGGACTTTTAAACTGGCACTTTGGAAGTTTTTGTCATTTTAGATGTGTACTACATATATAAAATAAATAAAGTAATACATCAGTATTGTGCATGAATGTGGAACGCATCAGAAGAGCCACTGCTGTTGACTTTTAATGGGAAACTAATTGGTAAGTTTTTGTATCTTTTCTACCTTTTGTGTAGCTGTTGCTGATGAGCCACCATGACATGAAATGTAACCTTGATTGACCTCTCGGTAACTTTTTTAATTTTGAAGGGAAAAAACGAATGTTGCCATAAAGTCGAGTTATTAAAGTGAATCAGCAGGAAAGGTTTCAAAGTTTAAATTGTGACCACTTGCTTAGCTTATTGATATTGAATTGTTGGAGCTGAATCACTTGAAGGCCAAACCTTCTCTGGTTTCAGTATCTCAAATGTGAAAATTTTAATGAGTTTAAATGTGAAAAGATAGTAAACTGTTCAAATTTGAGTTTGAGACAGGTCAGACAAAACAAGACATTTGAAGACATCACTGTAGACTCTGGCAAACTTTTTCACTATTTTCGGACATTTAACAAAACGATTAATTGACAAAATAATCGTCACATTAGTGAAAATACTCCGTAGTGACAACCCCAGGCAAAATAATAAAATGCATTAACCTTTACATAAACAGGCATTTTTTTTTGGTTTGTGTTCTTGATGCCAAATTTCCTTCCATCCTGTTTATCCTGTGCAGGGTCGCGGGCGGCCAAGAGGCAGGGTATACCTGGACAGGGTGCCAGTTAATCACAGGGTTTATATATACAGTTAACCATTCATACCCATGCCAAATGTGCTTATTTATTACTTTTTGTTTGGTCAGTATGTTTTGGAAAAAACTATCCGACTGATTTCTCATCTTAAGTGATAATGATATGTGTGTGTGTGTGTGTGTGTGAACATGTGAAAGACAGAACAGAGAGGATAGAAAGCTCTCTGCCAAGGTAATCCACAGTATCCTCTCTCCTCCAGGCGATCCTCTGTGTTCACTTATACCTTCTCAACATTGTAGTCAGACAACAATCTCAGCCACCAAATCCATGTCTCTCCAAATCTACTCTCTTGGCGTCAGGTTTGTTTTTTGGCTCCTTCAAGAGAAGACTGGGAAGAAGCTGAGCTCTGAGGATTTTTATATCCCTCTTTTCAATAGACTTGTCGTCTTTGAACATTACAGTGTAACAGTATGTCATAGAGTGAGCAAGGTTTTTTCGTACTCTGATAAAGGAGCAATAAAGCTCGAACGAGTAGAATTCGATATTTGTGACTTTTGGAAAGTAGTATTTTTGTATTTTTCCATCACAGATATTTCCCGACAGTCTGTGGTGATTGTTTTTACTACTTGACCTGTTTTTAAGGGGCAAGTTCCAATTCAAGTCTCATGCCCTTCAAGTCAAGTCACAAGTCTGTCAGTGCAAGTCTCCTCTCTAGTCTCAAGTCCGTCAGTTTAGTCCTTTGTAAAGTCATGGATATTTGGTGGAAAGCCAAACCAAGTCTCAAATCTCAAGTCCCAAATTTTTTCTTTTAAGTCTTGAGTGAAGTCCTTTGGGCTCATCAGTCACATCTTTTGGGCAAGTCCAAGTCAAGTCTCAAGTCTTTCAGGGCCACTCTCAATTCTCAAGTCTTTCAGGTCAAGTCACAAGTCCTCTAGGACAACTCCAGCTCAAGTCTCAAGTGTTTCCTTGCAAGTCTTGAGCGAAGTCCTTTATGTCAAGGCAATTCCAAGTGAAGTCTCTGAAGTATTCTAAGACAAGTCCAAGTCAAGTCTTTCACTGCCAGTTGCGATTCTCAAGTCTTATAGCTTAAGTCACAAGTCTTCTAGGGAAAGTCCAAGTCAGGCTCCAAGTCATTTAGGCCGAGTCTCAAGTTTTTTACCACATTTCCTAAGTCCAGTCTAAAGTTTTTCACTGCAAGTCTTGAGTCATGTCCATCAGTTTAAGTCAACATCATGCCACAACTCTAAATTACTATCAATGTAAGATTGAAGTCTTGTGAATCTCAAGTATGAAGTCTACAACTCTGATAACAACTTGTCTGAATGCACATGGGTCCTGAAATAAGTGTAAAGAATTCAAACATAATCTGCTGTTTCTTCTAAACTAGTATTTAGATTACCTCTGCAGATGAGCAAGTGTGTCCTGGACCGGAAGGTTTTCACTGCAGGGGGCTGCTAGCCTAGGTGTGATAATGTTAGTTACCACCTGCATTGTCATCATTTACAACAAATCTTAAACACATCAGCAAACTGCAAGTCTTCCTGACGACACCAAGAAGAGTTCTTTGTACTGATGTTCGGTCCACAGGGCATGTAAACCTGTAACATTTGCAGTGTCCACATCAAAACCACAGGATGTACAAAGACACAAGCTCTCCTTCCTCTCCTCAACAGCCAGTCTTCCCCACAGTGACAGAGATGTAGCTTCCAGATCTCTCCCCTGCCACCTCTGATTAAGGCCGCCGTGGGCGAGACACACCTGTACAGCTGATGGGAGACAATGCTGCCGCTTCCTCCCAGAGATTGATTTTCTCCATTAAAACAGGCTCTTTGTCTAAAAACCCTGCACCCCTTTTGTTATGCTAAAGAGAAGATGGAAGATTTCCAATTCAATTTGGGCTGAGCCGAGGGCCGGTCAGCTATATGGGCCTCCATTGTTCTGGCTGAGCCCGCTGGGACGACGCTCGCGTCTCCCAAACGCCAATTAAGCCGGACGGAGAGACGGACAGGGGGATAATTGACAGGCAGGAGAAAGGCAGCCTTCTTCCTCTCTGTCTCATCATTGAAAAAGAAAATCAAAGAGAAGGAGCAGCAGAAAGGAAAAGAAGTGAGGGATGAGAGGGAAAACAAGGAGGAGAGGAGTAATAACCTGTAATATGTTGCCCAGAGCAAATTCAGATTCCATGAAGTGTTTAGGTCACGTTCACGACTTTGGCCCGCCTGGACCAATGGGGCCAAGAATAGACAATAAGAGCCACGATTGAGAGCAAAGAGATAGCTCTGATAGCGCTTAATACTGGTTGATTTAATGTTTGTGAAAAGTAGACCAATCCTGCGTATAAATTACACTTTCATAAGATCCTAATTTTACTGTAACTTTCGGTATGCTCCATTAACCTGTCACCGGGCCACTCAGATGATAATTACCTGAAAATGTATCTAATTAAGGCTAATTTAATTTAAATAGTAAAATAGTTCCTTGTACCTTTCTCATGTCTCAAATAGAGGTGTACTAATAAAGACTTGTTATCTAAATAATCTACAGCACACTATTACGAAATAAGAATCTATCTCCTCTGTCTGGTGTTGGAGTAATGAAGTGGTTTAAGCTTTTCATTGATTCAAAATTCATTGATTCAAACTCCTTACTATCTCACTGAAGTAACTATAGTTTGTTTTCCATCAGCCATACACATAGAAACACCTATTCTAATGTTGATTTGCACACTTTGGTAAAAATTCAATCTCAGTTGTCTGAGATTTCCTGTATATTTGCTGGCCATAATATCACGTCAACTATTAAACGTCTCAGGGTAAGTCGAGTCTCACAGCAGATGAGTCTGCATCTCAGATGCTTTGGTGTCATGATTGTATGATCAACTTTCGACTTTGCTCTGTAGTGTCTTCATTTTTTTATTTACCTGCTTAGTTTACTGTGAGGTAATCAGGGCGTGCACTAGGTAAAGCTGGTAGTGAATTTCAGGAGTGCCTTCTGCCGCACCACAATGCAAACTACTTCAAAAATTCTGTTGTGTTTATAATAACTATGAACTCGAACAGGCCATTAAATTTTTCACCCAGGTCCTAACAAAAGTTTAAATTCTAAATAAAAAGTTAAAGGGTAACTATGGGTAAAGTCTCAAGAGTTTGTTTTTATATTGTATAAAATTACTGGAAAACTACCTGAACTATTACTTTTTTAACATTAACAGCATTTTATTTCTCAGGAAGATCCTGATAGATGATGATGATATAAATAAATAATAATAAATGTAAAAACATAACAAATCACACCACAAGCATCTCTAAACTAAAAAAGAAATCAGGTCCGAATTCGACAAATTAGTTTAATTCAAACATTCAAGGCACTCTGCTTTGTTACCAAAAGTTGAAAAGCCTTTATTATCCTGACATGATTAAAAACACAGACCAATGCGTATTGACCCCACGCCGGCTTTCCACCTGTGCCTTTCTGTGTATCAGGAGCACCTGCTTTTATGATTCATTACTGTCAAATCCAATTAGCACTTCCTGTATGAGAACCGCTTTAATGTAACACCTGAGTTGAGAGGTTTGAATTCTTTCTTTCAAAATCAGAAATGTCAGTGATACAGACACAAAGACACACAGTACCTGCACTCCTTCATTTCACCGAGAGCTTTGTGAACGTGAACTCAGACATATTCAAACCTAACTGGATAGCTGCTCTGGAAGGTACTTTAAAAAATAATTTATTAGAAATTGGCCCGTCAAAGCCACCTTCATCAACTTTATCTCAAAAATCTGTTTTTCATACAATTGGTGTCTGAAGATAGGTGTGTATATAGGGAACAAACAGACTGGAGAACAGAATAAACAATATCTGGGTTCGCAATTATCCTATAAAAAGGATCTTTTGATTTCCTGCGGCGAGTCAGTTATGCATAATTTATAAACTCTTTGTATTTACATATACAGTAGATGTACATGAGGTGGTCACAAAAAACAGCATCTCTTTCTCCGCTTTATTTCTTTCAACCTGCTTATTCTCAGTTCATCTCACTGTTTCTCCCTCAAATCATAATGTCTCTCGCTCCTGCTCTCCACCTCCCTCCCCCCTTTTCACTCTCCCCCTCTCTGCTGGCTTGTGACAGACGGCCTAATAGGATTTAATAAGCCCCATTTGCATGTCAGCCTTTTAGATTTTCTGTAAGAAAGAAAGGCAATAGGAGGGATGGGGGGTGGACAGGGGGAGAGAGGGGTGGGAGGGAACAGAAAGAAGGAGAGAGAAAGAAAGGAAGTAAGGAAGGAGGGAGGGAAGGTGGGATAGAAGTGAGCGTGACGATGGACGCATTGGTTTAAGGACCCAGTTCTCTTTTGATGAAGGTAGAAAATCATTATACCAAGTGCTTTGAAAATATACTGGTGCCAATATTGGCCTTTAAAAAGAAATACGATCTCATGCATTCAGTCTAATAATTGTTTGTCCTAAAATTAGGATATCTGAGCAAAGACCTCATTCCAGTTGTGGTAGGAGTGATAATTGTTCATTATTGTGGAGTTGTATGGTCTGAATGTTGTTTCAGAGGCATCTCCACCATGACAAATATCAGATTTTGGTGGAAAAGCGACATTCAGCTGGAGCCAGTGGCTTCATGTCACTTTCTGCCAAGTGGCTTTTGTGCTTTTGTTTGGATTTTGTGAACAACAGAGTGTAAAAGAAAGTCAAGATTCTCAAAAATTGATCAGTAGACAATGAGATATCTGGTATTCCATGACAATCAAATGTCATCATGTTGAAAGAGCTCATTGTTCCCATCCACACTGCAGTGGCCCATCTTCATTTTCAATTTCATCCACTTCAGAGAGCTTTTTCCCTGATCACTCTTGGTGGTTGCAGTGGTAGGGCTTTCCTCACTGGGAAAACAACAGCAACAGTCGTTTGTTAAAATAATTTAGTTTAATTGAGTAGTTAGATGCTTTAGATCAATGGTTTCTCTTTACCATAACTACAACCTTCTCCTAACCTTACCCAAACGGGACAGCGAGGCAGTAAGTGCTGTTTGAAATGGGTTGACCTTTTCCTGTCTGCTAAGATGCCTTCAAACAGCCTCAGTATTCGTAAGTTTTGAAGGCAGCATCGATGCTGACTCCATGCCGCCTATTACCCATAAATCTGCGTGCCTGCAGTAGCTCACGAAAGATTGACAAGATGGCAGACAAACAAGCTAAATTTGTTTACAAATATAATTTTTTTGTAGTTTATCCCTGGCGACTATGACAGCACACTGGGAGGATCAGACTCTTAAACTCTAGTTCTTCCTCAGCACTGCTCCAGAGTTTATTTCTGTTACCATTTTCATAATTGAATCTTTATTAATGTTTACTATCTGCTGTGTAGCAGAAGGGAGTTACAAAACTCAATTTCACTCTACAATCATAAAATTTGAGGCCAGTCTACAAAGGTCTGGGGGGAAAAATCCAAACACACATTGATTGTCAGGCCATTTATTCTAAAAATGATTTTTTTTATTAAGATAAAGGACATAAACATATTTGCAGTTCCATATTAAGAAGGAACATGTCAGGCATTTTAAATAAAAACAACAACAAAAAGCTGTTAAATTAATACCGCTGGGTTTCTTTTGTCCCAACCTGATTTGTTGATCACAACAAAAAGATGATTCTGTCTGTAAGGGTATCTCTTAAAATTACATTTATCTTTAAGTGTTATAGTGTGCAAAGTGTGCATTTAGGAAAACATGACAAATAATTTGTAACGTCAATTTTTAGAAAATGTGTAGTGTGTAATGGTAGTCGAATTTCATCAAGTTGGAAGAGGTTACGGTCCCCTGTCTGTGCCGTGATGCTGAGTCACCGATTTTAAATTAATCTGCTTTTAAAAAGTTGAGTTCTCAGTGGTTTTAAAAAGGTGACATAGTGAGAAAGGAAGGCTAAAAGAAAAATGTAGTGTGATTAACAGGAAACTTTTCCTCAGCATGAAAAGTCAAAGATTTATTTAAAAAATGATTTTGGTATAAAATGGCAATTGGAAACAATCTTGGTACCAGTCCATATGTAAACCCAGGTTGTCAGCTGATATCTATATAAAGAAAATCTCCCTCATGATTTGGATTTTCTGTTTTAGTTTTTCAGAATTTCATTTTGTGGTACAGTATCTCACGCTTGTTCAGTCCTCATAAGGATAGTAATACAAACAAACGGATGTTTATATACGTGTGTGTGTGTGTGAGCGACAGAGGGAGTTACGGTTCTGTAAGGAGCATAAAAGGTCCAGCCAAAACCATGAGTGTTGCACACATTTCCACACACACTCACACACTCAGTAATCCCCATGTTGGTAGCTGATGTTTATTGCCATGTAATAGGATCAGGATGAGGCAGCGTCAATATCAGAGCAAACATCTCTCACACACACACACACACACACACACACACACACACACACACACACACACAATCGCTGATCAAACATAGCCCAGGAAACATTGTGATCCAGGAGAGATGAGAGGACTAATCCTTTTAGCCTTCTAAGAAGACTCTCCTCCTCCTCTTCCCTCTCTCTTCCAGGCTCGCTTCCTCTATAATTCTAGTTCTTTGACTCCCTGCCTTTCTCTCTTCTTCTCTTTCGCTTGACGACATTGTTTTCCGCTCTCCCCCTCTGTCACTTTTACCGACAGGGACGAGGCTAAAGAGAGAGAGTCACTGAGCTAAATATACATACCGTGTGTTAAGAGTAAATTGATCTGCTTGGTTTGCTGAGAGATTAGACCTGATAAATCCTCCTTTTAAACCCAAACCAGCCTCCCTCCTCAGCCTCCTCCAACCCACACTATGCATCCACCATTCAGGTTAGCACAATGATTCCCATCACATGTTAAAATTTCAGTTCAAGCATTTGAAGTTTTGAAGGGTGAAACCAATTATCGGACCAAAACATCTCATAGATGATATTTAGAGCTTGTTTTTCTGCCAGAGGACATCTCTTGGTTGGTCTGTCCAACAGTTACGATATCTCTAGAGATAGTGCACAGATTTCCAGAATTTTTAAGTTTGATATGTGTGTTTCTTACTGATTTTAATAACTGTGTTCATCAGAAAGTGACAGCATTTGGTTGGTTGTTTACACATCACGTCATGCGCACAGCGGCACAGACCGTAAAAGACTGTTGTCACAGGCACACACACTTTTCTTGATAAAAGAATAAAGAAAAGAAAAGAATTCCTTGCAAATACTTAATTTTAAGAATCACAACTAGGACATGAAGAAGCTGAACATGTCAGTACATTTGTGTAAAATTTGTAAAGTAAAATTTGTAAGTATAAGTTGTATTTGAAATCAAACATTTATATTATAATGCTAAATCAGCTGCCCTATGAGCATCTCATCCTTCTTAAATATCTTTGGAGCTGTCATAGTTTGGGATTAATCCCACCCTGATATCATGGGGCAGCGGCTCCAGCAAGTCCCCAAACCTGCCTTTCCTGAGCCACATTAACCCGCTCTGCCTGAGGGATCCCAAGGCTTTCCCAAGCCAGTGTGGAGATATAATCTCTCCACCTAGTCCTGGGTCTTTCCCGAGGACTCCTCCCAGCTGTCAATAATGCATTTACTTCCTTCAAGTTTAGAGTATTAGAGATGGATGAATAGTAGAAATGGTTTCCTCAACAAACAGAAGTAAAGACTAGACACAAAAACACGTCATCTGCGTGGAAGTTTTCCTAGTTTTTCTGTTTTTGGTTTTGAATCAACAGATTTATATTTTTTGTTTTTGTTGTTTTTTTAATTAAAAATGAATTACAGATTATCCAATGACACCCAGACTCTAAACACGCCAGTGCCCATGTGTCATTTGGTACCTCGTTGGTTTTGATAGGCGATTTCATGAACAACAAGTCTCCTTGACTTGCAGCTCACCTGCTGCTGTGAAAACAGAATCACGGTGAAAAAATCCAAAACACGTGTTGTATTTCTGGGGTTCTTTATAACATACTGCTAATGACAAAGAAAGTCAAGAGACACACACAGGGAGAGAGACAGGTGTAGTGATGTGTGTGTCTGAAGGGAAAAGCAAGGTGAGCAGATTAGTTAGTTTGTGAGTAAAATCTAAAACAAGGTGGAGAACTAAGCAGAATTAACCTGTTAGAATGGTGACCTACAAGAATGGGGTAAAAAACAAAATAGCCAACATGGTAAAATTACATCTATTAGAGTTATTGAATTTCGGTGTTGGGTTCTTGTCAATCAATCTTCCAGTCCCAATAGTTCTTAGAAAGACAGAAAATCTGACAAAATCGGAATCGGCAGGTCAGACTTTTTAAAAAGTGGAAATCGGCAAGAAAGGTTTCAATCAGTGCATCTCTAATTTCAACCAGACTAAAAAAATTATACATCTATGCAGTAGGCTGCATATATATAAATCTGGAGGCAAACCTCAAAAACACTGTTCTCTCACTAATGTTCCTCCTCATCTTATTTCATGCTTCCTCTCTCTTTGCTATTCCTTTTTGTATTCTGTTTAAAGTTGAGAGTCATCGGTGTGCTTTTCTAAATAAGGCGATTTGTTATTCTTCTTTCTTCATCCGTTAAACACAATCACAGTCTTTATTTTATTTGCCACTGAATACATATAAACAATGACACAGTATTATTACTGCATATCACATTCATAGGTTCATATAAATGCTCACCGCTGCATCCAGTACATGCTTGTGAAATATGTGTGTGTGTTCTAACAGAGCTGTGAGTCCTTAATGAATTTACTTTGCTCTGATTGGAAATTAATTAAAACAGCCTCAAACAGACAGCCGCCCACAGGGAGCCTCTGGCAACACACTGACAGACAGATTACTGCTCTGTGGAGGGAGGGAGGAGGGAAGGGAGTTTACAACTATCTGGTGCACTTCCTACGACCTCACATGTCATGGATTACAGCAACGGTAGCCTCGTTTTTGGTGTAATTTTTGAACCAGCCTCATCTGTGGCGTCAGTTAAACAAAAGCAGTCGCCATCTAAGACAAGTGAGCAAGTTGCTTTCTCCTCATGCTGGCCGCACACTAAAGGATGATGAGGGTAGATTTTAGGTCCGATTCATCCCTCCCTGTAGGAACACATTATTGGCCCAAATGATCCTTTAATGTGAGAGGTTTACAGCCATAATCTTAAGGGGTTGACTAGATCGGAGGCTCGCAGATTACAGGCTTTTTGCTTCTTCCCGTAGCTTGCTTGCTGTAGACTTGTGTCAAGATAAATGTCCTGCCCTGGGATTGTAATAACATAACGCAGTAGCAGCGAACCATGAGTGGTCTAATGACAAAGACATTTACCCTTTTACAAATCAGTTTAAAATGATTTTTAAGAAGTTATTTTAAAATAAAATTACCACATAAAGCAACATAGTGTAGTAAATTAATTAACTGACATTGTAGGCAAACGTGATGCTATATTGCCTGTGTCCCTATAGGCCATAGTGGATACTAGACCCCGCTTAGGGTGGAATCAAAAAGACGGGGAACAAATGATGAAAAAACCTGAATAAAAAAAGTGGAAAAACATATTAAATGCAGATGCCTCCATGCACCAGGGCTCAGTGAAAATGATGTGAATTAAATGCTACAGCCTTTACAGTCACCAGAACTCAACCCAGTTGCACATCAAGATTTTGAATGTTTGTTTTTCTATCTTCTCTACTAAAGTTGCTTTTATTTACCAGGGACAATGCACATCAATCAACACCATAGTTAGACTTCAATGTAAATGTACAGAGTTAGCTAAATAGCTAGAGTTCCTCAGACTTGCCAGGAAGCCTATTTTAAGAATCACAAGTAGGACATGAAGAAGTTAAACATGTCAGTACATTTGCGTAAAATTTGTAAAGCCCAAAAAGTTGTGGACATGTGTAATTAGTAAATCTAGTCTAATATGTGTGGAAATCAAACATAATGTTACATGAGATGCTCATAGGGCATCTCATCCTTCTTAAATATCTTTGGAACTGTCATATTTTGGGATTAATCCCACCCTGATATCACAGGGCAGCGGCTCCAGCAAAGACCCCAAACCTGCCTTTCCTGAGCCACATTAACCCGCTCTGCCTGGGGGATCCCAAGGCGTTCCCATATTACAGAGATATAATCTCTCCACCTAGTCCTGGGTCTTCCCTGAGGAATCCTCTCAGCTGTCAATAATGCATCTACTTCCTTCAAATGTAGAGTATTTGATGGTTTCCTCAACAAACGGAAGTAAAGACTAGGCAGTAGTTGTGATATGAATTTGTTATTTAGAAGATGACAATATGGGAGGGCCCTAAGAAAGTTTATTAAACCGTAAATTTAAAAAATTTGACAAAAGTACAGTATTAATCTCTGACACAGCTGGAAAATCAAACAAGTGTCAGTGAGGGATTCCTCAGGAGCCCCTCAGGGAATGTGTCAAACACAAAAGACAGAGAGAAATAAGACACACTGTGTATTACTAAACAAATAGCACACACATCAGTAATGACACATTATGTTAGTGAAAGAACCATTAAGAGTGACCACATGTCAGCCTCTGAGTGATTTCCCACTTAATTCAAACAAACCTTTTTGTCTCACATTTCTTTAAATCTGGCTTTGTGCTGCTACTTTAGAAAACAGGGAGGAACAGCCTTAGGGGACCTGCATGAGGCAGATGGAAGTAACAGTGGTTACCTTCCATCCCATAACGTGAATGCGGCTTTAGTCCCTATTATTGCTCCCAACCCAAACCTGAAATTAACGCTGACTTGACAATGCTCAGCACCGGTACCCCTTTAGACCCCCATCTGTTCTAGATCATGTGATATGATCAAAAGCTCCTGAACAGCTACTCAGTAAACTGAGATGAGACTGCTGAGCTATCAATCTCAACTTTTAAGCCAATATGAAGATGAAGGAAAAGCTCACAGCAGCTAATAAACAGAGATTTGTTTTGTCAAATGATAAAATGTCCTAAAACATATGGGGAGAATTTACAGCACGTCTGCTTCACACTTATATTTCTTTTAAAGGAGCTGTTGATGCGTCTGAACCTCTCTGCCTCTGGTTCAGGAAGTGTTAACCAGTCCAGTTCCCTCTGGCAGACAATGATGTTAAAGACTAATTGACGAGCACTTTAAATAAGTCCTAATTAGAGCACGGCTGGTAATAATTGGCCAGGCGGCCTGAGCACTAATTAGCGTTTCAAAAAAAAAAAGCCCAATGTTAATGTGTGTGTGTGTGTGTGTGTTACCGTGTGGATGAATGATCTCTACAGGGGGGCTGATGAAGCCCACACTTTCCAGAAGCAGACAGAGCAAGAGAGAGCGAGTGGGCGAGAGAGGTAGAGGGAGTGTGGCGCAGAGAGAAAGAGGGGAGATAAACCGCCGCCCCTCCTCGCTCTTTTGTGATGGCGTGTGGTCTGCGGGTGGCCCTCTCTGCATGGGAGGGACGAGGTGGAGGGCAGGTGTGTGTGTGTGTGTGTGTGACAGAAAGAGAGAGAGAGATGAACTTACTCCTAACAAGACTAATTGATTCTGTAGCCTCTCTTTATCCTTCCCCGTCTTCCCCTCACTCTGTTTTTTCTTCTCCCCTCTGCCTCTAATTGTTTGTGCTGAGAGGCGTCTAGAAAACAGCAGTAATAGATTTCCCACCTGCTGCAGAGACACCATTAGTAATACACTCAAATGACTTGTTTGGCCCTCTGTTTCTCTCTCTCCCCCCCGCTATCATCTAGTCATTGTTTACCGCTCGTCCTTTCAGTCGGCGACCCAGGTGTACTGGTCCCCTCTGGTTCTCAGCCAGGCTGCATATTAAAAATACAGCCAGGGTGTCACTCTTGTCATATTTCATTAGTGCCACAGTTTTATAAGTTATTGATTTGTCCTGTCATTAAAGCCCGAATGTTGTTCAGTCATGAATATGATTTATTTTGATTGATTTCTTGATTATTAGAAAATCAATTCTATCAGCTCTACTTTGTCTATTGCTACATGTTGGTCAGATGTTACAAATTGTGCTAAATTTCAGCTGGTATTGGCTTGAAACAAAATGTTTATTACTAGATACACCTGTACTGTGTAATGTAATTCAATACAGCCATTACTACTTTTAAAAATAGGTGTATATTCAATTATGGTTTTTACATTGAAATAATACTTAATGATCTTGTTCCAGACTATATAATTCAAGAGATGTTTAACATGTTGGCATGCTAACATTTGTAACATGTGGCATGCTAACATTTGCTAATGAGCACTAAACTTACAGTACAGCTGAGGCTGATGGGAATATTATTAGTTTTGCAGGTATTAAATCATAAACTGAAATATCGGACAAATTCAAATTTTTACCTGATAATGGTGTTAGCTGTTCCACTACCATGAAAAAGGACAATTAAATTCATGCTAAGCACAAAACCAACACATAAAAAAAAAATTGATCTAATATTACATCTTGAACGTCAGACACGTTTTCTCGTTTAAACTCCTTGGTCAGCACTTTCTGACAGGACATGCTAAGTTGGCAGTGAACAGGGCTAAAGTTTGAATATTTCTCAACTTTGACCACAGCGGGCATGCGGTGCACAACCCCCAAGGTGCTTTAAGGTTGCAAAATGATTCTGCTGATCAAGCCCCAGAACTTAAAGTAGTGTCCTACTGGCCTTAGACACAGCAGGATTTGTCACTCAGACAGATTTATAATTGAAAATTACTTCAAATAAAAATTAATGGCACAGCAGAGCCAATCTAAAATTGGATGTCTGGTTTGAACATGCCAGCTGTATAGTTGTTGGTCTCTAATTGCCGGTTAATTAATTAAATATCCAGTGGATTAGAGGAATTATGGGCAATTGTCCCTTAACAACCCTTAACGAGGTCTTGATTAGTGTCTTCAGCCATATCCTGTGGCTAAAATGATCCTTCAATTAGTGATGGAAAGATCATGAAGAGAGAGCGACAGTGGATGAGAGGTCACATGATGGACAGCAGACAGGAATGAGATTAGCAGTTCAACCAAATGAGGGAAAGAAAAGAAAGTTCACTGAAGCAAGTGTAAGTTTAAGATTTTAAAATAACTGGATTTTGGCCAGTGGGCTGTTAGTTACCATGGAAAACCAAATATGACCGTGGACATCCCTATTCCAGAAACCACTGGTGACCAACCCCTCTGCATTTAGGAACTTAAAACTCTGGGGTTACTTGGTGATGAAGATTTCATTGACAGTGACTTTATTTGATTTTGATGTAGGTTGAATAAAGGAATACAATTTATAGACATCCAGTTTAAAAGCAAAATGTGTTTTTAATAAGCAAACATTGAGAGTAAAACCAGTGTGTGCAGTTATTTCCCCAAACAAATAGAATATATATTAGCCTTTTCTGTTCATGCCCAAAAATTCCAAGCCATTTTGAGATCTATTCAGTAAAATAGCCGTTTTTTTCCCAGTTGTGAATGGCAGGACTGAAGCAGGGAACAAATTGTGCATCATTTTCAATTTGGCCTCTATTCAGTATAATGGATTTTTACCCATACTCATGTTTTTGTTACTCTACATACACCACACATCGATGTGAAACCTTGTTGCTGAGACGTTTTACTTTCTAGTAAGTCTGTATTTTTAACATTTCTCTCTAACACTGAGGACAGTAAATGACAGAACACCAGACATTGAGCACTAGAGACTTAGGACCATGATGCAGCATGACAGTCCTGCATCAAGGCTACTAATATGTGGTTAATAATTTTTTGGGAAAGTGGGCGTGTTTAGTCATGAAGACACACTGAAGAAAACCTGGTTATTCCACAACTTTTAAAATAATTCCAACTTGACACGTTTCAGCTGCAACACAGACCTTGCACTTGCAGCTGCATAGAGTTTGAACGCGTCCATTTATTTATGTATGTATGTGTGCGTAGGTCCCGTATTTCATGACTCTGCCATAGTGACAGGAAGATTTCCCCCGGCCTCTGCAGTCTTGTCAGACAGATAAATGTTGTAGATCTCCCATCATGCACACACACACACTGGCTGTATGGAGATAGGAAGGTGGTTGACATTTGTGGTGCCTCGGATGAGGACATGGCCTTTTCTCCTCATTTCTGCTGGCCAATCACCCAGACTGAAAGGGGAAAGGAAGATAAGGCCTTTTGTGTGGCCTGACAAAGTCCTACTGATACTGCCATGGGAGACCATTCAGTGTGTGAGACAGTCTGTCTGTGTGTGTGTGTTGGGTCGATCCCACCCCTCTTAAGACAGGGAACCCCCAGAGAAGTCATTATTACAGGACATTTACCATCAGAGCTGTCTTCTTAGAGAACCAGACACCTGCATGCACAGAGCCTACATACAGTATAACAAGATGGCATAGAAGATTTGTCTTACGAACACAGAGTCCCTTTCTGGCATAAAAAGACCTGCAAAGTTTGTGAGAATTTATCTCAACTAACTTTTTATAAAAGCAGTCACCACCAATTAAGAACTGCTGTTAATGCACATTCCTAATAGATGACTTTGTAATGTGATTGGGGAAATTCTACATTTCATCTGGTGATTGCCGCAACAGTGGGGAAAAAATTATTATGGCCAGAGCTTTAAAATCCTGTCTCATAGTTTTAGAAAGAACCCACAAGCTTTCCACGTCATGGATTTATCACGTAAACCCTTCCTGTATCTCTTTTCATCATCTAATAAGTATTTGAAGCGACCCTCCGACACAAACACAGACACTTTTTTAAAAAGTAGTTGCATTTCCAATCTGAACACCCGCAAACAACCAACAATTTTTTAAAATGCTTGTGATAACTGAACTTTCTTTCCTCCTGAAGTCGTCTTCTCAGGCAGCGTGTCACTCACAAAAAAAATTAATTTTCTCTGAAAATTGAACAACCATTTAAAGTCCATTTGGAGACTTACTCAGCCTGGTAGCAAGCACTATTTTCCCACCTGTCCAGACAAACCCTAGGTCATTGTTTAATAGACTCTGTGACTGTGCAGTGAACTTCACTTTCGGTCTGGCGATTGACGCTAGTGCCGATAGGTTTTAGCCTTGTCAGTGTGTTCGCCTCCCGTACCTGAGGGCGCTGGGTCGAGTCAGGACTGTGCATTACAACTCAGAGCTGGTTACACTGGTGCCATGACCCTGATAGTAATGAGGTTTAGGGGGGTTGTGTAACGGAAGCCCGTGAGGCTGTGCAGTGAGTAAACCTCACTCCCCAACACCTGAAGAGATGCACTGTTGACGGACACTATTGCCAATAACCTCCTCGTCAGCGTGTCCGCCTCCTGTACCCGAGGTCTCCGGTTCATGTCAGGACAGTGCAGTACAAACTCAGGGGACCGTTACAATGGCACCTGGATTTGCAGGAAACAGAGTTATCCAGACAGCCACACAATGCTGCCACAAGATACAAACAATAAAAACTACAGAAATAGAAGCCAGATTGTAAAAATAAAAAATGAAGCTGAGCATGAAAGTTCATTCGTGACCATCAAAATGTCAGTTTAGGTCCACTCACTAGCTTTTTCCAGCTCTGGAAAAGGCTAGTAAATGGAACAACTCACAGTTTTCTTGTCCTGCAGCGCTTACAAAAGTCAGGATTTCTGTCAGATGACAAAAGAAAGCTGGGTTGAGCAACTATTCAGCTGGAAGTAGATTTTTCCCTTCCTGTGATGAAAACCATTATGCGTTTTTAACATCACGGCTGAAGTGACAGTGACTGACAGGTGACGGCAAGCCGCAGAGTGAGTGTTGGTTTGCCTGGTTGCCTTGAAAAGGCTGCATGATGTGTGAACAATGTTACTCTAATCTGACAGATTTGTCTTCTGTTAAAGATGCTTTCTTTTATTTCTTTGGAGGTCGAAGCATACGCTGTGTCACGTACGCTGACAGCTTAGGCTCAGTATGTACCAGACCACTATACTTAACATCCTCGGGACACCAAGTTAGGCAGATGTCGTCCCATATGATATTAGATACCTGGATATTACATTGTTACCTGTAAATGGTGTTAAGATTGTGTCAGGTGCAAAGGGGAATGCACTCATTTAAGACGGTATCACTCCCGGAAAAAGGGGCAGCAGCCAAATGCGGAAGGATTGATAATTTTGTCAAATTGCCTGCAGCACTTTGAGGTCTCGCCGTCAGCTGCCGAACATCTTAAAGAAGATCCCGGTATAATATATGAAGCCATCTTCATAATGTATCAAAATTGAATGGCTGGAATGCCACTTAAGGTAGTGGTGGTGTAATTGGTACTCAAAAAAATCTTAATAGTATCATATATCCTGAGCTGGGCTTTTAAAAGGATCTATTGTGAGATCTTGCCTTGATCTCTCTCTCTCACACACTCTCTCTCACACACACACACACACACACACACACACACACACACACACACACACACACACACACACACACA
>JAPMOB010004563.1:0-13761 GCA_029875015.1 Lepomis gibbosus | reverse complement strand
GTAACTACACTAGCCTATATGTTGCCTCTCAAATACAAACACTGTTTCTAGATGAAAGGAAATGGGGCCCCAGGAGATACTGTATATGGGGAGATGAATTAGATTTAAACCACAGCCTACTTTTACAGTGTACATTTTAATATATGCAGTAACTTACTAACCGCTAGGCAGCCATGGCTGTTAGGTGTTTTGAGTCGTGGCTCCCACAGCATGAACAGAAAGTAGTCTTATTTTAAATGTTTCTATTTGGTATTTTTCGATTCAAAACCCCATAAAATTGACAAGTCTAAAATCTTACACAACTTTATGGGGAAACCCAAAGCTTTTTCATACTACTGTAATGAATGAGAAATGTGTCTACAGTCGCTCAACTCTACTTGCAGAAAATCTTACTGATGCACTGTTAGTGTCTACTGTACAGCCTCTGTGTAGTGTTTAAGATGTTGTAACGGCTGATTGGGGCACATTTTCTAAGCGAGCCAGCAGAGCAGGAGAGACCGAGGCTCAGCAGGGACTTAAGCCAGAGTGCCGGGCAGGAAACAGATGGCATTGGTGGACAGAGCGGGGGCGAGCGGTGCACTGATAGATGCAGTGCCTGGCCAGAGGATATTACAGCAAGCGTGAACACACTCATCCTCTGTCCCCTGCCTCCCAGGGGATTAATAAGCCCATCATGGCTGCTGCCCATATGTTGAGCCATAGAAGGGATGTGACACTGGGGTTGATAGTGTGACTGGTTAGCCATTTTGTCTTATAATGTTTCACTTTGACTCTGTAATGTTTGGGGACCGTGTTATTTTTGCAGATGTTACAATCCAGTCAGCCTCATTTTGTCTAAGTAATGGAGGGCAGAGGATGACAGTCAGACAAAGCTGAATTAGTTTTTGTTTTTTTTACCAGTGGAGCCAAACAGGTGGCCAAGCTTTTGACTGGCATAAAACAAAGGAGGAGCACCCACTATGTGGTGGTCTCCTCTAACCTGGCCTCCACAGAAGGACATTTTACCCACCACCTTTGCTGAAATGGCTTTCTAACAAAGGCTGTAGCTGCTGCTGTGACAATATCGACTTTGTCTGGAGCTGTATTGGTGTTGGTGACATTTCTTGTATTCTCACATCACCTCCGGTGCGGCTGAGGGCTCTGTCTAACCTTTGAGGCGCCAAGTGGTGGCCCACTGGAAGGGCAGCAGCCAGCTCCCCTGACCTTTATGACAGCTTTCACAGCACCCCACCACCACCACCAACATGCCCCAACCCTCTCTCCAGCCAACTCTCTGTCTGCTGGCTCCTCTATACCCCGGTGTCTGGTGCTGACAAGCTGGATCTGCTGCTGTCCTTGGCTCCCCAGAGAGCTGGCTGGCCTCTGCAGTCTGTCTCTAGGTATTGGCTTGCAGACAAGGATGGCAAAGGAGAGCAGATAGATAGTTTTCCTGCATATAGGCTAGCGTCTGTTGGGCTTTGTTCCATATTTTATTTGGTCTGTATATATAAGTGAGATATATATATATACTCAGGATCATCTTTTGGTCATTCATTACATGAAATTCTCTTCTTTAATTCTCCGGATGAATATTTGTTTGTATCCTCATAGTGTAAAAAGTGTTTTATGTGCATGTGTGTTGCTCTGGCCTTTGGTTATTCAGTTGAAATGTCAACGTAGGCTTAGATGAAGGTGACCTCTAGCCACAGCTATCCCTGAGCGCAATGAAATGAAAATCCAGGAATAATAATAATACCGCCTGCTACATGAGTTTCCTAGAAAAGCCCATTTTCTAACCCCACCCGCTTTACATCCATAAAAAGATGGTCTTAATATTATTCAAATCACTTCCTTGGAGTAAAATTTAGCTCATTCTAGGATAGATATTCACTTTCACTGTCCCTTACTGGTTCCTTTCCCTCACTGATCAGCGCAGTTCATGCACAGAGGGGATCCACAACTGCCTCACTTCCCAAACTGTGTATGAATATACAAACTGTTTGTTTGTACAGAGGCTGGGGATTATAGCAGGATGCCTCCTATGAAAGGTGCCTTAATCCTGCTCCCAGCTTGCAGATTAGAAGCCCCTGCTTTTTGAAGATTTTACTCAGTTTCAGCTCCTTCCCCCGGCATGTAAATACATTTCAACACTGATTAGCCAAGGAGCATTGCTTAGGACCCCCAAAAGATACAGCCCACATTAGATATCAAAGACCTTACTGCATTCATATATGTATGCGTGTGTTGTCTCTCAGGGCAGTGTGGTGGAACCCATGTTAATGCTGGAATATCTGCCGCTTCAGAGCCCACTAGCATGTAGTCTTTTCTGACAGATGGCCTGAAGAGATGTGAAATCTGAGCAGGCTGAGAGAGGTGGGATGTCTGTCGGGGCATTATGGTTTGTCTCCTGTTATCTCCCTTTTGTCACGACCTGGGTGCTTCACGCATGGCCGCTGATACAGGAGCGCCGCAGATTGAGATGTAAACGCACCGAGAGGGATAGGAGCAACCCAGCGGAGGAGGGAGGAGTGACCGATCTCACCTTGACAGATTGAGGGAAGCTGCTAAAATATATTTTTTTCTCTCTCTTCAGCTGCAGGGTTGTCGGGTATTCCCCTCCGCCTGCGCGCCTGTCTCCGGGGCGTTGAGGTGTGTGAGGAGCTGATGACAGATGGTCATCATCACTGTCCACGACATATCTGTCAGTGTGTCCTTGCCTCCACCTCCTTTTAGTTTTTTGTCACTTTGATCTTTTTTTTTTTCTTACAATGTGGAGATGCGCTCGAGGTCGCAAAAGATCAGAGATGATAGGGGTGACCCTTTTATTGCCTCAGTCTTCCATCAATCAATCAGCCAGCCAGTTCCTCTTTCAGAGGTTCCTTCTGTTTGACAGTCTCTCCCATTCTTTCTGTTGCTCGGCCTTCTACAGCTTCTGCTTTCAGTCAGTCAATATCTGTGCCAGATTAATTTTGTCCTCAGCTCTGCCTGGCGTCAGTGGCTATTTGGTCTGTTTTCGTCTGCAGAAGCAGGCTCAATTTTAAGCTTTGCATTTTTCAGTGGAAGCCATTACTGAGAAATCCTGTCTAAATAGGGCTTTTTGCAGTTTGACCTTGATTCAGAGGCTGCCATCCGTCCTCTAGCGTTAGTTAATCACTGTGTGTCTCCGTCTTATGAAGAGAATGCTTCCTTATCGTGACAGGCAGTGGACCCGTCAGTGATTGTGGGGGAAAAGAAGACACCAACTGAGGCCCCAAAATATATTGGGAAAAATGACAAAACCTTCCTGAATCACTCTCCTGCGGTGCAGCTTTAGGCAGCGTTCCTGATCTGTCAGCAGTCTTTGGTGCCGTCCTGGTGGACACCATCCAGCCTCCATCTCCACACATACAGAGTAGAATGTGTACACGCTATAGCTGCAGAGAAAGAAGAAGGCACAGTGCACAGTCCTGTCTCTCTGTTGTGAATGGACTGAGAGAGCAGAAGGTGTATTTGTGTTTGTGTGGGTCTTATCTTGGCGAGGAGAATAGCAGTGTGTGACAGGAGACACAGTGCACTACCTCTGCAAAGCCTCCCCCTGTGACACTTGTTCTCCCTCATATCTGTGTCTGGTCTATTATCGTTGTGGAAGCAGCGGCAGGGCCTAAGTCTAGATATCACCAGCCGACATCTCTAATTGGAGCATGCATGCAAATTATACCCGTGTTTATTCTTATAGATGATTACATCCAGAAGTCAGCCAGCCGTGAAATAGAAACCTTTATGCTTCAAGGTCAAGCAGGCCATCTCTGCAAAATTTCAATGGACAGTTTTACTACGATCAATGCACAGGCATATTCTTTCTACTACCTAAAAATACAAAAAAGAAATAGCACAGGCACTAGACAGGTAATTTTACCATCGTCATCAAACAACCACACTCAAATAAATTACAGCCGCAGCTACATTTAAATGGTCGCCTCATGATTTCAAGAGGCACAGAGTGCCAAACAGTCTTTAATGGACTGACATTTTGCCCTGAGTGTTTTTTTCCCTTTTAAGATAGAAAGAAGCCTCCTCCGCAGTGAGCCCGTTTAATAAAACCACTACTGTCCAAATTAATTTGAAATGGAATGTCGGGGTTGCCTTGGAGACACGCTGAGGCGGAAGACAGCCATTGTAACTCACCTGGGCTGTCACAGCAAGGGCTGTCTCTGCGTTTTAAGAAATGAAACAGTTTCATTTCATCATGGGTTGAAGAGGGTGAATAATAAAGTGAAATCTTTTGGATTTGTGACCGTCGTTGATTTGTCAAGGCCTACGTGTTTTTACAGCCCCTGCTGTATATTACAACAGAGCACAGAGGGTTACACACCCAGTCACAAAACACAACGGAACATCGCTGCTAATTAATTGAAGGCCCTGAAAATGTGTTTTCTCAATCCGGGACAGGATCCTACATCAAACACAAAACACATTATCAACGATCAGTTTTGGTTATTTCCTATTATAGATGTCTGTTTTTCTTACTGATTCGAAGTGGTCGGGTCTCTCTTAGAAAAGTCATCACATAATTTCTGTACACCAATCATAATCTGCTGACAGATGGTGGGTTATTAGTCACCTTCAATTAGGGCTGCGCCTAAAGATTATTCTCATTATTGATTAATCTGCCCATTCTTTTCTTAATGAATTGCTTAATTGTTGGGTCAGTGGTGATGTGATCAAATGTCTTTTTTTGTTCAACCAACAGAGAGAATTCATTTACTAAACTGTAAGACAAGGAAAAGCAGCAAAATCTCACATTTGAGAAACTGGAGCTGTTAAATACTTGTAATTTTTGCTTTAAAAAATTCTTTCAAATGATTAATCATTTATCATAATACTTGCAGATCGTTTTTCTGTGGATCCACTGATTGTTGCAGCTCTATTGTCCCACACAGTCTTGATGAGGCAGATTAGCTGAGATGTGTTAAAACTCTTAATGAATAAAACATTGGGTGCTTTTTTTTCTAACTTTACTGAGTTTTTGAGTGCCCGCTGAGTCCTGAATACTTAAAACTTTAGAGAAATACTTCAGATTTTAAATCAAGTTTTGGGCTTTACAGGTCCTCATTTTGCAAAGCATGCTGCTGTGTTTTAAAAACGTGGATGTTCTACCGTTCTAGGCATCCATTGATTTCCATCCATTTACAGTATCTTGCAACTTGATGGAGTGGTGTAATCCCTTACAGTGATCACATGCAGTTTATTGTTTCATGAGCTTGCTAATTGATGTGTGTATACCACACTGAAATGAATAGAAGCAAACTGCCACTTGCAGTGGTAGGAGAAATGTAAATCTGAAGTTGTGTAGTCACAGCTAAAAATGCAAACACATATACAAAGTAAACTAATTAAGTTAGGCTACACTTCACTGTGCTGATTAGGGAGGTGTACCTAATAAATCATGTCGCTCTAATTAACTCATTGTTGCAGTGTCCTTTCTAATGGTAATACTTTAGTTTACTCTCTTAGGCCTTTTTGCTAAAAAATAACAAACAAAGTTTCTCCTAATTAAGAGAAAATGCAAGTTCACCTTGTAAAATACAATCATCAGTCCTATACTTCTACAGTAGCTTGCTGATGTTCCAGATGTCTCAGTGTTGTTGCAGCCTTACATTGGCTTGCTTAGCGTCTTCCTGTATGTATCTGTCCCCTTCTTGTGGTTTGTTATCCAATTAACTAGCTGTCGAGGCAGCGCCCCCCAGCACCGCTCCACGTGTTTACTTTAGCTCTGACAGTCACTGGTTTTAAAAGGCATTGTTTAAACTGCTTTGCTCCAATTGCAACATTACAGCAAAGATCAATACATTTTGTTCTCTGAAGGTTTCTCGTTGGAAAAGAATGTTCTTACTCTCACTTTGATTCACTGTTTTCTCATAAACTGGCATTTTCTTCTTCCATCTTTTCAGATCGTTGCCCCGTTTAGCGTGCACTATTCTTCCCTATTATCCTCTATTTTCTTTATCTGGAGCAGCCTGGTGCAGCATTGTAATACAGTATGTCGTGCTTGTGTAACTTTGTATCTATAGACGGTTGGCCTCCTTTTCTTTTTAATCTCCCTCTTTCTCCTTTTTTTGTATTAAACTGTCCTTACATGAAAGTTAGGGATGAGATAACTGCATCTGATTTACATGCAGGCTCATGGCTTAAGAGCCCTTGGCTGAGCCCCTAACCCTGGCTCTGATGTGTTTCTTCTTGTTGGCCATGAGGAAAGCTTTGTTTTTTTAAAGCCAACTTGAGTACCTTAAAATGTTTGAAAAGAAAATCCATTATTTTATTGCCAAAGCAACCAGTGCACAGAATTTAATTTCTAACTATTACAAAAACTACACAGTAAAAACAAATAGCATAATTATAGCTATTATTATAACTTCTAATGAGTGCAGTGATAAATTATGGAGATGTTGTCATCAGATATTGTCTACGCCTTTAATCACTCCTCTGTTAAATCAAGTCAGTGCTGTGTTGTGTTATTCAAACCGCCTGATTGTCTGATTTTCATTTTTGACAAAAATGGAAATATGGTCATTCCTCTTTTAAGATTTTGGCAGCAGTTGTAGCCAGTGAAGCACTGTGTCAACTCCTTTGAAGACTGTCTATTGATAAATGGCATGTACTTGCCCTTGTCTAACCTAAAATCCAGCACCGATTTTTCTTTCTTCTACCTCCCACTATTTTAAGCCCTAGCTGGGGAGTAATGTTCATACTGGAGGGTCATTGATATCCATTATAAGCCCTTTGAGGACAGAACCATATGTGAATTTGTGTGTGTGTATATAATCTAACATGATTCCATGTTTCTTTCTGATCAGTGACAAACTTTGGATATTATGCGATGAGCTTATTCCAAATGTTGCAGATCAGACTCGGACATGCATAAAGCAGCACTCTCTCCTAATCAAATTTCAGCTCTTATTTGCCACGACTGGTTTTGATCACGTTGAATACATCAGTCCGGAAATGTCTGGACAGAATTGCTGGATGGTTTTGTATGCATTTTGATGAATTTTCCTACGTGATAATGCGTGTCCTTGTTTCATATCGAACAATGCACTAGAAAAAACAAAAATGGATTTACTGGATATTGTTAAAGCTCGTAAACATGTTGAAGGGCCAAGAAACCATCTAATTAGTCGGTGCGGGAGGTAGTTATACATATGCACATGGCACACAAGGCTGTAGCTATAAATAAAAATGTATCATCTCAGTCAACATGACAGCCTTAATAAGGACTGCATTGTTGGCTATGCTCCATTTGGATTCATATGCTGTACTCCAGCAGCAGATGTGAGTATTAAAGTCTTACTAGTCTGTTAGGAAGCAGGGCTGTGGATGTCTGCAACAACTGGAAGCAAGTAGTAAGAGGCAGATGCCTGGATCTGACAGATTCTCTTCCATTTAAAATCTTTAGAAATGACTGGATATGAGTTTATCCTCAGCTTTCATGTGTGCCTCAGACTCAGAGTGGCTTTATTACTGCCCAAGATCCAAAACAGGCATGTTATTAGCATGCTAGCGATGTGGTTCTATGGCCAGACAGTCTGTGCACCACTTTGGTCCAGGCTAAAATATATCTCTGGATATACTCTTGGATGGATTGCCATGACATTTGAGTGGACATTTTTAAGTTCTCCTCTGGATTTTAAAAACTTTGGTCCAGTTATTTAATTTGCAAATGCAAGCATGCAAACACATTTTACTTTAGTTATCTTTATACCTACGAAACACCTGCATGTTAGCATTGACATTGTGCGCATGTTAGCACGCTGATGTTAGCATTTAGCTCAAAGCACAGACACATAGAGCTGCTACCACGGCTGTAGACTTTTGTTTTCTAGGAAGGCAGTAATTCTGATACTTGGGAGAGGAAATAACAAGTCAGTTGGAAACGTTAGATTTTAATAACTCTGTTTATCATATAAATCCTATTAAGACATTTTTTTATTATTACTGAAAGTTAAGTCCTCAAATGAGCGGAAAATCTTCCCATTTCATTTTTATAGGGGCTTTACCACTTGAAACTGAAGGATATGTTAGTGGCATTAAAAATGAAGGAAACAAAAGCTGTTGTATTACAGGAAGTTGAAATCTGGCTGCTACTTGGACATTTTCCCATGTCAGTAAATTAGCTATAATTTCAGGTCATATTCACCACAGTTTAGAAAGGCTCTGTTACCATGGACTGGTACTTTCTCAGTGATATACAGTACATTTTAACACAGCGTAAAGCTGCCATGATTTTGGTGCAAAGTAGTAAATCCAAAATAGACATCATACAACGTAAAATGGCTTTGAGAGTCAATAAACTAGCTTGGAGTGTCCTTTTACATCTCAGCTGTTATAATTTTAGATTCAGAAGTGCTCTTTGAAGCAACAGAGAAGCAAAACCAACAAACACAGCTGGGTTTCTTGTGCCCTTTTTCTTTGCCTCTCTTCCGTCTGTGTGGGGGATTTGTTTTATCATACCACACTTTATCATCAAAGTTGTAGAGTGTCTTAAAGTGAGTGTCTCCTTCATGCCACATGTGTAATTATATTTACCACCATAAAAGTAAAACTGTCGGGAATTGTTAAAATGTAAGCAGAGAAAGACATTTTGCTGATGATAGCTATATTATTCTACTAGATGAAATTTGTATTCAAGCTGAAATGAGTTGATGATGGTCAGGTCATCATGACGATCACCAAACTGCTCATTTTGCACTGATAAAAGAGAAATGTCATGCATCGTTTTCTTTCACTTGTCATTAATCAGTCGGAAACATTTGGGTGGGAACATTTGAATAAAAAAAAACGGGCTTGAGCTGGTAGGGACGTAATAACAAAATCATTTGGTTCATTCGCCTGGAGCTAAGTAACAGAGAGCCTGAGTCCCCAGTGTAATTAACCAGGGGTTTGAGCAGCCTGCGTGATTTTTGTTATGCATAAAGTTGTGTGACAGCAGTGGAGGGCCGCTGGCTTCTGGTGATTACAGTCTTGGAAAGGTGTAGGCAGCAAACCTGCATTTAGAATCAGCCCTTTGGCTGCTCAGAGCAAAACAATACCTCTGTAAACTCCTGACAAGTTTTAGTCCTGTGGGAAATGAAAAGGGGCATTGTCTGAAAGTTTGAGAGATTTTGCTGTTGTTGTTGTTTTTGCCGTGATTGGTAGAAGGTGGTTGTTATGTGGGATGAAAGCGGGTTCAGTTTGCAGAGGTGAAGGTGCTTTTATGCAGGAGTCTCAGTGGGATGTCCCCGCAGTCCAGGGGTGATTGCAGTCAGGGAATGAACGTCTGCTGGTAACTGACAGGCATCACTTTGTATCAGGAAGCTGATCGCTCTGCGCTCCAGAGTGCTGTGTCAATTAAAGAGCAGCAGCAGGCAGGTGGAAAAGAGGACAGCCTCATTTCTGGGCTGCAGCAGTCTGGAGATTGGCTTGAGATTGCTTCAGGCACTGACTCTATTCAGCCAACTCTCTCTTTGACTGACTCAGTCACCCATACACAGCAGGCAGGTGGATAAGAGAAAGATTTCATCCATATCAACACCACCATCTTTGGTTGTCTTCAGAGCACACAGTGTTAAAACATAATTAAATGGGTAGAGTACTGTGGAATATTGTGAGAATTCTTCACTGCAGTTTTAAATAGCAGGAATCTGACTTAAAAAGCCCACTTGTGATGAAAATGAATGAAAACACAGACCACAATCACTGACACTTTGAGGAAGAATCTCTGCCACTTTTAAGCTGACCTATACCCAGTGCAGTCTGGTTCAACTTTTTAAACTCGATTTTTCTTTGAAGCTGACTGTGGAATATATGTTGTAAGTTGCAAGTGCTCCAGCATCCTTGCCTCTTTGAGAAACCTATTTTGAACCGTTCCCGTCCTGTCTGAGCAAGAAGTTGTGGTTAGTTTAGATCATTATCACGTGTGGTCATTTCAGTATGCAATAGTTATGGATGAATAATTGCAGCGGGTATAAAGTTTAACTGCTTGGGAATAATAAGTTTGAAATTGGAAAAGATATTAAATTAAAATAATGATGTTAAGATATCAGTTGAATTTGTGAGAGCACATCAGCCGCTGCTTCTGTATGCACAGAGGCACTCGCTGGTACGGTGATCAGCTTATTCAAGCCTAGCCTGCCGGACGTTTGATAAATTCTATAATGGATGGTCAGTTTGGATGAAGAGTGCATGGGGCAGCCTAATCTCCAGATGGCTCACTGACATTCCCAGAATGAGAAAGTGACAGGGAGGGAAAGTGGGCACAGTTGAGGAAATTGCTCTTATCTGTACCCTTGAATAAAAGAAGGTGATTTTTTTTTGCTTAAATTCCACTGTTCAATTTCTGCTGCCCTCCAAGTAAGACGAGTCACATGGAGAAGTTTGATTGAAGTTAGCGAACATCATTTTCTCTCTGGGATTAACTTGCACTTTAGAAGGAAAGAGGTTCATTTATTGCCTTAGACTCCAAACTGAGTTTGGAAAGAGGTTTTCTACAACAGTAATTTGTTGCAGCTGGATTTTCAGTTGACTCTCAGAGCACTCTGTGGCAGTATCAGAAAAAGTGCTTTGTTGGCTAAAAGAACAATGAGCCTTATAGCGGTGGAACAAAGGCCAAAGCACTTGATGAAATCTGAAATGCAACTTAAGATGTATCTGCTGAGTAAGCAAGGACACGTGATAGAGGCTGAATTCATTAATAAGCTCAACATGAAATTAAATCTCAAAGAAAAGCATGACCTCTTTGTTTTGGAACGTGTAAGTTTTTTTTTTTTTAATGAGATCTGCTCACTTCTATGTAAATTGTATTGCAGAGACTGAGGGGTTATTCTGTACATGAAGTGGCTCTGTGGCAGCTTTAGAGAAGGATGAGTTTGATAGGCTATAGAGAAATCACAAAAGGCTCTGGTAGAGCAAGCACATTTAGATAGGGCAGGTGTCATGCCCTGAGTACACCACATCTGTGGGCACGCTGCTTTGTGGTGATGTTATTGGTGGTGTTGGGTGGTATCACATTACGTAGTAACGTATTAATGTAATGTGATTATTTGTTTAGTGAGAAGTAGTGTAATGGGCTTATAATTTGATATTTAGTAATTACATATTCACAGTTACCAATTTCTAGCAACACTCCATTACTTCAGCAGTTAGGGGGTCGACTGGTTCACTGTCTTACTGGGAGTTTAATGGAGGGTTGATATCAGTTTGGTAATTCCGCAAGCCTCTCCCATAAGAGGAGAATCAGTAACTCCAAAACCATCATGTTCATATGTTTTGTGTTCTTAGCTGGCTTGCTAATGTTACCCACTGATAATCCTACATTTAGAAATCAGTTTTTTTTTTAAATAAAACAATCATATTGCACATTTAGGATCACACTTCTGCCATTCAGAAGAGATTTGAAGATAATTAAAGAGGATTTGGTTAAAAAATCCTACATGATCAGTTTCATCTTTATTTGCCTTGCTCTTGAATTCTGTCCAGTGGTTGCACAGAGAAAGATGTGTTGTGGTATGTAGTGTACCGACAGGCAGGGAATGACTCAGGCACACAGACCTGAGCCCATCTCTCCCCTGCCAGTGACCCCACTAATCGCATCAGAAGCAGTCCTATGCTAATCATTTCTCCCCTGAGACACTGCACATGGCCACACCGTGTGGAGTTCATGAGTTTGAGCAGTGTGAATGGAGTTGCGCCCTGAGCCAGCTGGAGCGGATGTAAACCTGCTGAAGAGTTGAGGAGAGATTTACAAAAGTTTGATCCCCGAGGAGCAGAGCAGGGCAAACTGTTCAAAGCCCTGTTCTGAGGTGGAGCGCGTTATTCCTCCGGATTGTCAACCCACAGCTGAACTGTGTGCCAAGATGAGCCCAGATACACAGCATCTCTGTCTTCCTCTGAGGTGACTCGCAGTATTCTCTCTGTTGAAAATGGGACATGGGGGGTTTATTTCTGTCACACTCTGTCTCTGAGGTTGCCAAGGATGTTTCTCCGCCAAAGGCCAAATTTTTTCAGCCGCCTTTTCGCCTCACCCTGTATCTCTCGCATGCCTCTTATTAGTCAAAAGTATGTTGATATATGCTGGTATGATCCTACTTAGTTCCAAAGTATTCATGAAGTGGATCTTACTAGCAGCTCTACACATGAAAGAGTAGTTTTTGCAGAGCTCTGCATCTTGAAGAAGAAGTGTTTGCAGTTGAAAATTATATTAATAATGGAATTCTTTAGCATCAGGGCATCAGCTCTGCTCCAGCAGCTATTCACACCACTGCTTCAGCCGTCTCTTTCTCCCTGATGGAGTAGGAATCTCTCTACACTCTGAGCTGCAGACCCCAAAGCTTCAACAGAAAAATAAGTGAAGCAACTACTCACACTTACCCCATGTCTCTTTAACAAAGTCAGCTGAATGGTGGGCTGTGCCTGGGCATGAAGTTACCAAATCAGAGCAGCTGTTTCAAACAAGGCCACCGTGCATGATTATTCCTTCCTTTCCCTTCTTTTCCTATTACCATTCCTCAGACCTCTGCGGCTCATTTTAGTATGCACCTTCCATCCAACTACGATTACAAAAAGAGAGAGAGAAAAAAAGTTGCTTGTTTCGCAGCACCCAACAGCAATCTAACGTGCCTGGAATGAAGACAGCTGACCTTGGGAGAGCTAAACACATCCTCTGGGTGCCAAAGTGCTAAAAACAAAACACCAGCTTCTAGCCAAGAAGCAGATTATTTTGGAGAAAAGGTGTGATGACAAGCGGGAGATACGAGACAAGTGACATAGCCAGGTCCTTTACTCAAAATATTTCTCTTTTTCGTAGGGGGAATTTTTTTTTTGCCACCTGGGATGTTTTTTCCCCTTCTCTCTGCCAGTCACAGTCAAGGTCAGGCCCCCTGTTACTGCCACCCTGCAATCATGGTTGAGATGCAGCCACTGCTGAGCGAGATCCAATCATTGTAGCCTTTGTGCACAACACAGAGTGACCAGACGTGCTATGAGAGAGGGCCGAAGGGTTACAGAGGGAGAGAGAGTCAGCTTTTAGAGAGCAAAGTAGCTTCAAGGAGACCTCTCCTCTTTTTTTGTCACTTTAGCAGGTGAAATGGAATCCACTTAAACAAGCACAAATGAAACTGGAGCGCACTGTTGTCTCTGTGTGTCTAGAGATTTTGATTAGGCATCAAAATAAGAGGCACAAGGTAGGAGATGGAACAAAACTTCCTGCAATGAAACTGGATTGTTGCAGTGGTCATCAGTAATACAGCAGTACTCCTGCTCCTGAGACATTCCTACCTATTTATTGATGTTATGTAAGTGTTAGATGATATACAAATTAATGTCAAAAGCATCAAATTTCCCTGCTTATGTTCAAGTGCAGACTGCAGTCACCCACAACCTGAAATAGCCAATATTCATGTCAAACTGCAAAGATATATTGCAGAATTAAAAAAGCGTACAGAACCTGTTGACTCTCTCTTATAGTAATACATACAGGGCTGTATCTACAGTATTTACAAAACTAAATGTACAGATGGCCATACATATGTTCTGGACTGAAAGCAACCTGCTGCGTAGATTCATCGTGTAAAAAAAACTGCAATATGTGCATATCTTCAGATTCAGAAAACATACTGCACTGAACGAGCTGCACATTTGCTACCAGCTCTGATGTTGTTGGTAAAGAATGAATTCGCTTAAATGACTAAAGTCTGTTGGGAATATTTCTTAGGTGTCTTAATTGATGTAACAGGGAAAGGTAAGACAGGTCTAGCTTAGAGTAATATAGCT
>JAPMOB010004550.1:0-25584 GCA_029875015.1 Lepomis gibbosus | reverse complement strand
GCCCCCTTGTCAGCTGTCATCATATAACTGCCTGCAGACCCAGGGGCCTAATGACAGGATCTATAGTACATGAAAACACAATTATAGCCCTTGGTTCAATTGCTACTGTGTGAATGGCCTTTAAGGAAGAAAAAAAGAACCAAACACATGCTGTCCGCTCAAAGGCATATAAGTATGAACAATATCCTCTAAATCACAACCCATTAAAAAGCACAGAGCCTCATTCTGAGGCAGAACATTTTAAATACACCTTGTTTAAGCCTCCTCCCTACATTGGCGATATGCTAATTATAGGACCTGCTTGATGCAAGGAGATATCTGACCAATATAGATACATTTGACCTTGTGTAGCAGCACTACTTGCCGTTTTAATGAGCTAATATGAGCAACCGCGCTGGCATATACAACCCACACATGAGTGTCTGCGTTCCAGCGGCATTTCATTATCTCTGACGATGTTGTTTTCATGGCAATATTTTGAAGCCACATTAAGCATCCATTACAAGACGCTGCAGGAAACATGTTGATGGAACCTGCAACACATCCACTGCCTAGGCTCAAGATTGCAAACCCTAACATACTTTACATTAGGCAGTCAAAATGGCAGAAGAGGAGAGGAGAGGCCTCCCACAATCTTTTTCAAATGGGAACAGTGACCCCCAATGGACGATGCACAATCTGGCAAAGGGTTAACCCAGCATCATACCCCACCTCCTCATGCGTGTGGGTGCAATGACTAACTAATGCAGCAGGGGTCAGTGTTGTATCACCGCAAAACTGAACACCGTGAGAACAAAAAGGAAAGCTGTGGCTGCAAAGATGACATCTGTCTCAGTGACACCGCTAATCCCATTTAATGCGTCTGAGTTAATGTCCAGCTTTGGTAGTCGCCAACGCCCCCCAGGCACAGGGCTATGAAAACAGGGTCATGGGTCTAGGCAGATCCCATTAATGCAGTGACCTTAATGAGCTAAAGTGGCAAAGATGACACTTAGACACTTAAACGTTCAGATGCCGCCAAGTAGGAAAGCCCTTCCTCACAGCCGCGCACATACAAATAAACCCGCATGCTTAAATACATAGAAGTACACATGCAGCATGCGCACACACACAAGAACACACAAACAGACACGAAGAAGCATGTAAACAAAATGCACTACACATTGGAACACACGTGAAAACACATTCTTCAAGCCAAGCAGCAATTAAATGGCTGATTTAAGTAGGTGTTAATTGAAGCACTAATTAACTAAAATAAATTGATACAACTGTGACAAGGAGAGAATGAGACATTTGTAAATGATGGTGCAGAACAACACAAGTGGAGTGTAGCAGCCTACTGCAGGAACGCATCAGAATACAGCCTAACCTCTCTATTGTCTTACCCCCTCTCAGGCCTGTCAAAACACACAGGCCTCTAGACAAAAGACCTCTTGCAACTACAGGAGGCTTCTCTTTTCAGTAAAGGCTCTGGACTGCCACCCACTTTCATTCTACCTTACAAACATCAGATCCCTTCATTCTTCATTGGCCTCCCATGTAACACAGCACCGCGCACTAGACGGCTGCCAGCCTCCGGACACAGAGACAGCCGGGAAACCTGACCCCTGACAGTGTTGGGTTACGGTACTGCTTCTAGGTTTTAACTGATGTGTGATTTTGAGAATGAATGCCATTACTGTGCACTGAAGCTATAATTTTGCTCTGATGTTCAGCATACTTAAAGTGGTCATAGTAAAGCCAAAAAGGTACAAATTCAATGGGCTTCGTGAGTTTTATCTTCCTTGACATTTGCAATCTGTGAAACAGCAGAAACACTAATAAAACATTAAACCCACACATATCAAATGTGTGACTCAACATTTCTATTTTATGCTTGGATGAAATATTTGGAAATTTTGTTTCAGATTTTTTTTTCCAGTAACTGCTCCATTGCAACAGTGATTCAACATAACTGCTGCTCCTTTGGCGTACTACAGGAAGTGCCATCATATCTGAGTAACAACTGAGCAAACGAGGAGAAGAGTGCCACCTACAGAATGTTCATCAAAAAGGATGTCATGTTAAAAACCACACTGTAACAACACAGCAACATAGATCGAGAACTACGGTAAAAACCAACTCAGATCTCACATGTTAAAATGAGACAATGAAAATGATCTTGCACTTTAATGCAGAGACACATCAACATTTTTATCAAGAAGAAAACGTCATCGCATCAGCAATCTGATATCTCATTTATATTTACTTATGGGTCTGACTTCTTTATATCGGTCTGAAACAATATGAAAGGCAGCACATCGTGAGAATCTGGGCTGAGCGACCTCATTTTTATCACTTTGTTCTCTGTTTCCCTGAACTGTGGTTTTCAGTGTCTGTTAAAGGTTGTTTAGGTTCAAAGCGGCAGTGTGCTTCCTATGGTGTCTCAAGTATGAAGTAGATTTAGGTTAGATTTGATGCAGGTGTACAATCTGCACATGTACAAGTCCTCTCACACACACACACACACACACACGGAGCTATTGCTTTATAACCTACTGTTATGATGCTATGATCTTTTTTTCTTGTATACATCTGTTTAAGAGCTTTGTGATTGGCCTGTTTGATAAAAGCATTTTGCAATAAATATGCCCTTGCGTAACTTGCAGCTCATGAGTTGTACTTTGTTGAAAGCTACGCAGGAGGGAAAAGACCCCTGACACCTGAGATTTCCTGGAGCACACATTTCTGGTCTGCTTCCTAAACATTACTGTAATATAAACCATAATGATACTGTAAATCATAAAGCATGAGGCGTAATAAAGTGTCATTCCCTGCTGTCTGCTCTAGTTAAACATCTACTAGGGGCAATACATCTGTTGCTATAGCTACAGATTATCTGGTACATGCAAAACCAGAATGTGATGTAGCTTGGGAGGTCCCACTTTAATAAATTACTTTTTTTCCCAAAGTAATCACCACTAGCCAGCAAGCAAAGCGCAGAAATAATGTCCTGACAGATTTATTATGGCTAACATTTGGCTCCTGAGTTCAAAACCTAATGACTGCAATGAAGCAAAGTCTGCACTACAATGTAGCTGCTAAATTAGAAATTACTCTACAATAATGCTCTCAAAGTAATGTCTGGTAGCACAGAGTATATCCAGGAGGAGTTTCATCTTGCCTCTGTTTGTCCAATCCCAAAATGCAACAGCCCCCCCCAGCTCCAGCTCCAGCAGAGCATGACTTTAGATCCCTGCTAATTTAATGTTCCCAGACCTAATTGTCCCCAGAGTGGTTGCTCTGAAGTAGCCCTGATGTATCTCAATGACTATGGCTTGTTAAAAGTGATGGGATGTGTGTGCATGCACTTGCAGTAAGGAAACCCGGCCAAGCACCTTACATGGCCTGACATTAATCACAGTGCACTGTCCCATGCAATATTCACCTGGCTAAGCACAGCGGGCGCAGGGGTTGTCTTGGTTCGGCCGTTCTCTGTCATTCTACTCCCCTTTATAACCAGTTCTATTTCGGTCTCACTGTCTTTCTAGCCATCTCTCTTTCTCCTTGTCAAAGGGGTTGGGAGGAGAAATCCTGGGAGGGCTAAATATTCCTCGAGGTTGCAGTTTGACTAACAAAGTAATTTTACAGGTGTTCCCGTTGAATTCTGGTTTGTTTAATTGCTCCTTTGGGTCACATTTATCACAGCTACATGTCAAACCTTGCCCTTATATTAATAAAGGGGAACTTATTGTATCAATCTGTCCATCTATGGAGCCTGTATCCATTTAGACAGACACCTTATAGCCTAACAGGAATATCTGCCACCTCTCCAAATCCCACCATCTGGGGTCAGTTCACATTGGGACCGGGCTCAACTCTGGTCCCCTGGGACTGGAGCTGCAGACATAAAATCCTTCTACACCCTTCCCCACCTCCATTTCAACACCAGTGGGACTGTTCCCTCATCTTTTCCCAGCCCTTCCCTGGCATCCCGGGCAAAGTCAACATCGCCAGCCCCACTGGAAACCCGTGGGGACAAGTTTGGCTCCTCACACTAAACCCACTGTGGTCAGGCCGTCTGCTGAGCAAAAATAGACAGCATTTAGGAAACTTGAAAACACACACAGAGGAAGGTACGTGCTCCCAGTCACTTATTCATATAGGAAAATCATCTCGGGGAGAGGAGAATAAAAGTCTACTGACCTTTTTAGCCAAAAATCGGATCTGCGACAGTTTACCCTCAGAATTTTATTATGCAATTCCTACTTATTATCTATGGGAAGTCTTTACCTTTAATTTGCTCTAACTGACCACGATCTCAAGTGACTCAAAGATGACTTCACTTGGACTTTTACTTTTCAAAAACTAAAATTAACTTCATCTTATAATAATAAACAAAATAGAAAATGTTGAAATTATCTAGTACAGAGCAATGAACAAATTCAGCAATTATTTTTCTATAAAAACATACAGAACGTAATGAAATGAAAGCCCACGCTAGCTGTTATCAATGGGTTTTATAGTGCTTGATATAACCTGCTGCACAATATCAACCCTGTCATCAAACACTGGAAACTTCAATTCAAGAACGCACATTTTTAAAACTAAAAATGTACAATTCTCAAAAGGAAGATGATCGCATTCCTTCTTATATCTGAAATTAGTAAGCAAGGCAACTAAGACCTCCAGGGAATTTCTAATGTCAGCAATTAATTTATCAGAGTGTGCGCGATCATGATTTTTAAAAAAAATAATAACATACTTAATTTTTTTTTAATGAAACTCTTAATATTGCCACTTGTTTCTCCCTTGCACAGTCACGTGAGCTCATCTGCAAACTTGTCTTTGATGTGGTTAAGACAATTATCCTCCGTGTGATCATGCATACATGTTCATGATACAAGCAGCTATCTAATTGATCTGTCAAGGTGTATTACAAGTCAGGCTCTCCCACTCATCTCTGTCTTTCTGCACATCACATGCACACGCTCTCGCATGTGTTGTGCCTGAAGACACCTCTGCAGCGTACCTCATTATCCCCTCATCTAGTAATGCTCTTTGTTAAATTGCAGTGTTAACCTGAGTAACAGGAGTGAAGGCCTTTTCTATCACGTTACCACTTACAAGCTTTCCGACCCCATAATTACATTAAGGATTTTACATTTTATGGCTGATCTTGTTACAAGTGCAACAGAGGATAGTGTTTCAGATCCTTGATCAACTACAACATTATAAGCCGATAACAGTAAAGTGAGCAAAATGTGTAGGCCTCAGGAGAATTAGTGGGTCAGATATTTCTTCATGATGAGAGGCAAAGTGAATCCAGTTACAGTAAATTAAAGATATTTTGCCCTGTAGCCTAAATCCGCAAACTCATTGCGGTGAATCTGATGTTAAGTTGTTTCAATATATCCAGCAAAATCTGACATCTGCTGTTTAAAAGGTTTTCTGTCAGAGCAGAACAACACAAGAAATTGGACTTTTTTTTTCTTGAAATGAGTCACCAATACTAAATGTCTGCTCAGTGACTTGCCCCGAATGACTCAGGTAGAGAGGATTTGCCTTGATCTCTCGTTTAAATGGACAGGAAGCAAGGTTAGCCAGGAGAGATATTGTCTGACGGGCGTCTCCTGAGCCCAGCTGCTACCGCTCAGGGTCGCTGCTCCCTAGATAACAACCAGCATACCATTATCAGTCATCCTGATCACCCGCCTGTTACCACTGCCCTGCTACCGATGGGCAGCAGTGCTTCTGCATCTATCGCAGCTCTCAGGCTGCCCCTGAACTATGCTCCAGTGCACTGTTAATGCCCTAGCTAATCTGATCTGTCTCCGGCTGGCTTACTGCTTATAAACACACCTAGATATGAAGAAGGGAAAGTAATCCTGAAGCAGCTACACTATGACAGGGGCATGCAGGACGCCGGCTTCATGTCCACAGGCAGGCCAGATAGTGAAGCGTTTTGCCTGGGGGCGGGTTGGAATAACAGAGTAAAGTGTCCAAAGATGTTTTCCTATATGACATTGTTAGTGGGGTGTGTGTGCAGCACAGGGTAGAGCAATGCACTAATGGACAGGGATGGTGATGGGATGTGTATGTGTAGCTATCAGTGTGTTGCTTCAGCGAGTCAGCGTTATGTGTTATTCATGACCCCCATTTGAAGTATATTGAAGGTCAAAGCCACGCTGGTGCTTGCTGGGTACTTTACAGCAGGGAATGACGAATGAAAACAACAACACAGGTCAGACTGGTGTTTATGAATTTCAAATTAAATTTAGTAATATAATAATGACCTGCAATGTTCGTGAGTAAAAGAGCTTCTGGAGTTTCAGCAGACATGCAGGTGACCAGATAATTACTGATCCTTTAAGCGGTTATTAAGTCATTTTACAAAAAAAAAAATCAAGAGTTTGAATTTCAGCGGTCAGTTTCGATGAAGCTGTGTTTTGTGTCATTTTTGGCACATGCAAATAACTAGTACAAACTGTTGGATCCAATTAAAACAATATCAGTACTGGTCTTCAAAAACAACATGTGTGACTGCTGGAAAACAAGAAATCAGACCTAAGTCTTTGGTGTGCACATACACAGTGTCACAAACACACACACACACACACACACAACGCTCATTGTCATTCCTGAGGTACTGGCGAGTCCTCTAATTAGAAGAGTGCCCCCCTGTGACGAACTCTGCTCTGACACCACAACTCCTGTCCGTCTGGCACCCTGGGGTGCCTCGAGGTGACCAACACCTCGCCTGCAGATTAGAGTGTGTGACAAACTAGGGACACCTCCTCTGACTGGAGAGACAGCAAAATAGAAAGCACTGTGGTTTATTCTATATGTATATTGGTAATACTGCTTTGTGTTTGCGGGATAAAACAAATAATACACTATGCCCTCATGGATGTAAGTAAGAGCAAACGTGTCCGTGGTACTTTTAATTTAACTTGGCAGCAAAGCAGTGTGAATACTAAAGAACCGCATGACTGTGATAGAGTCTGTTGGCGCTGTTGCCAAGGACGTTTTCTGTGGCAGATAAAATCCACAAAAGGCTACTCATCGAAGCCCTGTCCGTCTGGAAGCAGGTGTGTTTTATATGCATGGGATTCCACCTATCAGAGAGACTTAGAGTGCACGAAAACATCACAGGGGTGGAAGATAAAGTAAGAGGAGAGATATCTCTATCTCTTGCTCTCTCCTTGGCTCTTACACTCCAAACACTTGCCCTTACATGCTGAATCAAATAAAGTAAAATTAAGCTTTGAAGTTAAACTTTTAGTAGTGAGCGAAAAAGCACTCAACCTTGAGAACTGGACTTACCGACAGTGAATCTATCAACACATCCATCTCGTGACACAATAAACCGAGGAAATGTGTCTGGATTTGTGCGGATAAACGGGAATGAAAACAATCTAATTGTTCATGCACTCCCACAAGGTTTTCCTGGGGCAGGTTGGCCCATAAGCTCTGTAAGACCCTCAGCAGATGTTATTTTGGTCATGTTGTAATGTGCCTTTGTTTGCCACGCATGCACAAATTCATATTTGGCAACAATTTATAAAATCATATTATGGAAGCAGGTGGGCGTAGAATGGAAAGCAAAGGGAGCGGGCAAGCATGGTCTGAAGAAACACGCCGAACACAAATTGTAACTAAAGCACGTAGATTTAGCTTTATACATTTAGCTGAGATCAACCATTTTATACATCAGTGTTATATATAATTTATAATTAGTTAGTCATGTCATGAGTTTCATCTGCACTGGTATTATGACTGGAATTGGGTGTTGTTTCCCGACGCACGTGAACACAGCATAAATTGTTAATTCTCAAAACAATAATATTGCAGCTGTCAATTTGGAGTTTTAGTTGTGTAACAAAGGTGGGCTTTAAAGAACTAAAGCTAGGGCAGGTATTTTAGCTGCTTGTTCTCAGACAGTGAGACAGCCTTACATTGCTTCAGCCAGACACTGAAATTTAAGTAGGCAACTGATACAAGAAAAAAGGAAGGGATTAGAAAGTTTAGAAGTTAAGCAAGTGCAAGAGCAGGGAACCACCAGGGCTTAAGTAACCAGCTGCAGTTTATAGATCAGTCCAGCTGGGAAGGGAGGCATTCATAGTTATCTACAGATCACAGGAGTGAAGTGTTTTCTTAGGGCAATGACTTTGGCAATGCATGGTGTCAGTGTGCCTTAACCAGTCCAGTAAGCCACAGACAGATTCTCCCTCTAAGCTGCTGCAAGGTGCCGAAGAGAAATTCATTACACTGATTAACTGACACATACGCTTCTGCTTATACACACCACAGAACTGTACTTTCACTTTCATGTGTACAGTTATTTCAGGGTTGATTGAGTTTTGTGACCTCATTACTGTGCACTTGTGCAATGTGACATCACTGTGCACTTATCAGTGACAGCATTTTGTTATACATTCCTCAAAATATACTAAGATTTCACTCTCTATCCAGTAACATCACTTGGAAAGCATCAGGACTTTACTTTCCTATCATACAGTCCAGGCTTGTTGCTGATGAGTAGACACAAAAACAAATACAATGATTTCAACTTTAGTTTTCTCTACTGTCTACATCTCTCAGTTACTGTAAAAACATGAACTTCAGCAAGGTTTTCAAATGACAGCAGCAGTTTGCTGATAATATGTAGTTATTATCTGGACTGGAATGTAGATTTGGTTGAGTAATTGCAGCCTATTGCACTTACACTCTGGATAAGAGCATCAGCTAAATACATAATTTCAAACAGTCTCTTAGCAAACTAAAGATCACAGCCAAACTCATTTTCAGCCATGTTAACTTCCTCAGGAAATCTTATCTAAGAGAGATATTTTTGTCTGTGGAGGAGGCCCCCAGGCTACACAGCCTCATTATTTAGTTTGGCTTCCTGACTACATTTCCCCTCTTATCCTCAACAGCACTATGGTGGATCTTGGCCTCGGACAGGAGCATAAAAACATCCGCCCATTTAAACAAACTGTTAACACATAGATGGACTATCTCGCTGGGACAGACTCAGAGTCTGTGGGCTCAGCAGAGTGCTTGAAGCCGGGGATATTGGCAGACCTCTATCTGCATAAACAAACAGAAAACCACTTCTGCAGTCATGAAGGAAAACAAGAATGGGATGGCAGGGTAAACCTACCTGAAGGCAGCATCCCAACAATATGTGTATGAAACACAAACACTTTTGGTTGCGCCGGAGCTCATAGGTGTATACAAGTCACATGTGTCACCCACCACTGAGGTCCAAATGCTATTAGCTATCGAATGCTACTGATTCCCTACGACACACCTGTAGTAGAGTCTATGTATCAGCCATCCTGTGTGGGCTACCGCTACTGTCATAGGCTAGAACTGTGTGGCCTCGCCACTGTATTAGCTGGTCTAGGTGCTGTCACCACCAAATATAATATACATAATATAAAAAATTAAAAAAAAATTGATCACAGCTTTAAACACCTGGTAAGAAAAAAGATTGTCACTCAAATGCTTCAACTATTAGCATCACATAAAGTTCGGTAAGCTGAAACCATTAAAAAGTCACTACATAAAGTCACTTTAGACAGCACCAAGACAAAAGAAGTTAGTGCCCACAGTCCCCAAAAACATTACAATGTAAGCCTACGGTGCTTTTGTGGCATATGGCCTGGACTTCCATAAAAGACAATGGGAGCAGTGTCAAAAGCTTCTATTTCAAAAACAATGAACACAAAGAAAATGTTTAAAAAAAAAGAAAGAAAGAAAGACAGCTCTAAATGGGCTAAAACTCTGCATGACAGCCTTTAGCAGATTTTGTTCACAAAAGAAGTGAGTATTTTAAAAAAATGATTTTCTCCTGTGCTGAACACTGAAGTCGATGGTGCACTCATAGAGGGGACAGAAGTGATGAGCTGACACAAGAATAAGTAAAGCCACATCTGACTGGGACGAAGGCTCCGTTCACACCTTTGTTCAGAAAATTCCTCATATAGCTTTTTCTGCTTTACAGAGAATGTGCAACAGCTGTCAGGCGAAGGGAATATTTGGAGAAAATAGTGTCCTGTTAGGTAAAGAAGCGTTGGAAATATTAGTAATGGCCATCACAACAAAGTGCTCCTCTGCCTTTGTGGCAAAAGCCTGCACCTCAGAACATCTATTGTTCATTTATGAACAAAAACACCCACAACCCAATAGTCCATCCAACATATATGTAACCTTTGTAACTTATGTTAAACTATGTTAAAATATGGAGGCAGAAACACCGACCATTTTGTTCTTCTTGGAGTAAGTCTTCTTCAGCAGCCTCTCGTTCATCCTCTCCTGCTCCCGCTGGGCGTGATGAAGGAAGCCATTCTCCAGAGGATCCACCACCGGCTGGACATTCTCCTCCTCCTCCTCCTCCTCCACCTCCCCGTCTTCCTTCTTCTGCCGCTTTGCCGCCCTTTTCTCCTTCCACCGCTCCTTCTTCTCCTGTGTCTTCACAACTCCGGTCTTCTTCTGCAGGGAGAAGAAAGCCAGCACATTAGACGCAGTCGAAAACACTGCTACCGTAGTCCTTGATGATGTGCGTCTTGTTATTTAAAGTCAACAAAAAATGAATGATTAATATTCACAGAGGCATTGTTAGAGGGCGCCATGTAACCTGTTGGATGCAGCCATTACTTTTTTTTTCACTTTTTAAAAGGCAACTTTTACTGAAGGAATTCTGCACACACACCCAGTAACATGGATATTACTCTATGCCTCACTGACAGGAGAGATTTACTGCCTTTAGTGACTCAAGGATTCCTTAAAATCTCTGAAACATTTGTACATAGGTGAGGACAAGTCTATGAAAAACGACACTTCACGCTCCCTTCAAAACAAGAACAAAGCAGACACATATCTAGATGGATAGACAAAGTGACTGGAGATGAATGTGTAAAAGAATGGAGGGAGGGTGTGCCGCAGCTGGCAAACAGTCAAGCGCGCAGCCCCTTTCACTGCTGGCTTATACAAAGCAAGCAAACACTCCAGCAGAGAGCGGCGACGCTCACTCTCTCTCTCTAAAGTCATTTTTAATCCTGTCAACAGCAGAACAATGCCTTACTGGAGCTCATAATCACTTTATGGCTCAGATATAATGAGCTTATGATATGAAGTGCTGCTTTAACACACACTGGAGAAAATACAGTAGCTCTACACTTACACTATGACCAAGCAATTTCCCCCTTTAACTAATCATTCCTTTCATGCGTTGGTTACGGCCTGTATGGAAGTGGTGGTTTTTGCTTATTGGAATTCAAACATCATTTTTAACTGCTTGGTATCTCACCCAATCATTTTTCTTTGCCTCCTCTCCCAGCTCACCCCCTGACCAGTATTTCACAGACAAACTTCATCATGTTCTATATGGTCTACTAAGACTAGTATTTCAGCTGCTGTGAAGCACTGAGCTGGTGTTAAAAGTCTGACATTTCTTGTCAGTGTAATGCACAAAAAACTAATATTTAATGATTTCAAGCACCAAGAGTGCCTGAAATCATTACATATTTATGCTAAGTAGGTAAAATGCATAGAGCACCATAAATTATGGGCTACTGTTATACGTGCTGTACGTCTGTTATATGAGTTACCATGACCAACCGTTTCTTTCTTGTAGAGTAAGCAGTTCTAGTCCACATTACTGAACTGGTAACTAAATAATATGAAAGTGCCTGAAAAAAGCAAACAAACCCTGATGTCTAACGCCAGCCAAAGTGTGTGTGGTTCAATGTAATTCTGCACAAATGGATGGGAGAATGAGAGGAAAATTGTAAAGCACTTTGTCCGTTAGGGTAGAAAAGACCAAGATAAACAGTCCATTTACCATTTTATAGCAATATTCTGGCCATACATATTTTTTTAAAGTCCTCAAACAACATTTATCAGTAGGCACACTACACACATGATCAACAGCAGAATTGCTTTGTGATGGGGTTGTTTTTTTTATGAAAAGGGTTTAGAGGCTGAATCAAGATTGCCCCCGTGCTCATAGTTCAGTCAATTTAAGTGCACAACCAACACCACAACACCACTAGCTGAAAGTCGGTCAGACAGTTTGCTACTTCTATGTTACTACATACCGTACATTTACGAATTACAGCTAATATTTTGTAACATTCTTTCTATTTTTTCCTTGTTTATAATACAACAGGCAGCCACCGTCTTGAATTCCCCACTGATGTGAAAGCTCTGCAAGGCGTAACCATGGGAATCTTTCCCATTGCCGCCTTCCATCCATCTTCCTATCTTATATGACACGACATGACATGAAGAAGGCATTAGTCACAGAGCTGAGGTCAAACTGAGCTCTATTCTGACAGCGTGGGCAAAGTTAAGGACATGGCTTACATGATATATAAACTGCCACACAATGCGGGGCACATGTACATCTGCCAGCCTGCAGAACACACAGCTGCCAGCCTGCCTACCTGCCCGCATCTGTGACTAGTGAGTGAATTGCATCCTCGTCCTGGGCTTCTGCTACCTCATATTTTCAGATCTCATCAGGCCCCAGTAGAGCTGGTGACTTGCTGTTGCTTGGTAAAGCCTGTCGGTGGATATCCGAACGGCAGAGGATGACACACCGCTGCTTGAAGCTGCATGAAGTTCAAGGCCAAGGGCTGCCGGTTCACGTTTCAACATCTGTTCACAGCCGGGCCCAACTGCAGTCAGCTCAGCGCTCCATATGAATAATCAAATTATTGGCTCCAAGGGTGGGAGGTTAGCAGATGGCTAGGACATTAACCCCATAACTGCTAATGAATGACACCTTCCATGTTCACTGCAAAATCTGGCCATGGAGAGGAGGAACGCTTCTGTGACAAAGTGCATCCAGGCACAATGTATCCTAAATCGCCCACACACACACACACACACACACACACTCATTCATTACAGTGTTCTAATCCAGGAGTCTTTGCATAATTTGATTTGTGCTACACTGAACATGGTTGTAGCTGAGTTGTTCCTTTTCTTACTTGCTGGTACAATTCCCAGCCTCCTTGGTGAAGCGTTTCTAGGTATGAGATTTTTTTATCTCTAGTTTAAAAGGAAAAAATTACCTTAACACATTTGAAGACTGGGTACGACCCTCAGTGACTGTGTGAAGACTGATTTTTTTTCCATTGTGAAAGAAAAAACAGTCACTTCCATGCTTTCAACCCAGTAAACTTGATCAGAATATAGATCTCCTGAATCTAACTGCCCTTATTTTAAACCAGAGCAAACAGTGAAGTCTGAAGCATTCCGACCTCTATCATTATCCTTAGTTCAGAGAAACTATAAGAAAAACTTTCAATAGCGGTGTTCCTCTGTGATACTGTATTTTTTCACAATGTGATAAAAGGTTGCCAAGTGAACCCAGTTCACGGGCTGACACCACTTCAACAGAAGTATTTAATGTCCTCACAATGACATAGCACATAAGCTCAAAGCAGCTCTTCTCATCTCACAAGGCAACGCGTTCATTTCTCACGAGGAACCAGACGGTATTAGCAGGGCACTTGTCATGCAATTCATTACCTGGAGAGCTATCTTTAAAGAGCAGCTACGGCCTGACAACAAAGGATACTGAGAACGAAACCAGGGGATTTTCTCCTTTTAGGCAGAGCTGGAGCTGCCGTATCAATGTCCATCAATAAAAATCAAGTCAGGAAGATGGATTGTAATCTGAAATACCCCCTTGGTTATATTAGAAACATGCCTTTAACAACAAACTGACAACAAGTGGTGTGATCAATTACTAGCATTATTTGACACGTTCATCTTTACTTGTGTCTAATATCTAAAAAGTGGATTGGCATCATCTCTTGTTGTTTGGATGATGGTGTGCAAAGGCATGCTAAGGCTGCTGCTCTCTGGAATCATAGGAGATGTAACGTAAAGATAACATTTGTAGTAATAAAAAACTGGGACATGTTCTACTTGTATAGTCTTAAATATTCTGAAAACTAAATCTTAATGTCCATCTGCCATCTGTCATGACAATTCAGAGATTAATGATTGACTTTCACCTTTAAATATTTATAGTTTTCGCTAAACATCTATTTGCCAACTAACCATTAATGGCTCCTTTTTGTCCCATTTCTGTTTGTATATTTCCAATTATAATCTGGATATTAGTGATATGATATGTTCTTGATATGTACACAAGACAGATCTATGCGCCTAGTCGTGTCAGAGTAAATTAGAAACTGGATTTAGTCACCAGTAGGCTGTTGTAGTCCTTCAATGTAGACTCTTAAACAGTCAGGGGAAAATGCCATTTTAATGAATATGCAATATATCAGATCTTTTCCACTTTTTTTCCTAGTAAATTTGTGATAAAATAAAATAAACAAAAATAAAAGTCACATTTGTGACTTGTGTACATGGGGAGAAGCTGCCACTCAGTTGTATCAACACGTTATTGAGACTTCAATCTAAACTCCACAAATAACAGAGTTCCAGATACTCAACACTTATCCCTGTGTGTGTAACACACATCATCACTCACCCAAGCTGCATTCAGCATCACCATGAAGTTCCTTTCCAGCTACAGTATTGTGCTGTTTGAACTTTGAAATTTGAATGTGGTGTGTGGGCTAAGGCACTTATGTAACGTTACCACTGAAAAGCTTTGATATGGGCTAACTTATGCGATGGGCTTTGTTAAACACCTCCTCTCTTTTTGGAGAATCAAACTGTCCTCAGATCTTTGTTTTTTAAGTGAACAATAAATAAGACTACGCTGAAGTGATCTTATCTTATCTTAGACAATAACATGAGAAGCCAACCCTGCAGTACATATCTCTTTGCTATCCTTCTGTGACCCCATGTTAAAATCTCAGGACTAAAGACTGATGGCATGTACAGTTCATACCAGTTTCAGAGACGAAATGCAACACAGACTTCTAAGTGAAAGAGACGTGGGCCTGGGTGTAAAAATCTGTCATGCTTCTCTGTTTATTTTCTACGTGCCAGGATTTTGGCTAATGTTAATTGTAATATCTAAGCTCAAGCCCCACAGAGCAATTGGACTTTGTTTAGCACATTTGCACCTGCTCTCATTGCCATCCCATGTCTGCTGTGAAACAGATTTCAACTGTCTATATGTGTCGTTTCCATTTATTCACAGTCCACAACTCCGACGGTAGATCTATAATAGCTGCAGGAGAAGAAGGGTAATCCATCACTGTATGTCTGCCAGCAATGGCTTAGTTGTGATATAATTTCCATATGCCAAAGGCCTGAAGTGGGGTTTTCCTTTTATAAAACGGTTACTAAATTATTTCTACACATAATGGAGCAGTCTTATCACACTCTGTATTATTAAAAACCCATTTGCAAATGAAAAGAGTAAAATACTGATGCAAATAATTGCAAAGTAAAAGCATTGCTGCCAGTAAAAATGTATGTCAGGGCTCCAGACGGCGACCGAATGTGCTTGCATTTAACATCCATTTTTCGAGACAGTACTCTCACATGTGCAACCTCCAAATGTGACAACATTTTAAAAGTTTTTTTATTTCATGTTGAAAAACTAAGAGGGAGCAAGTCTGCACCAGGAGATTTCCCGTTTTTGCCTGCCTGTTGTCAGCTCCTGATGCAGCTGGCCAAATGTTTCTGACTGTGTGTCTCAGGACGAGCTTAGATGGGTGGCGACGCTCCGTCTGCCCATTCTTGGGCCTGCGGGGTCTCACTGCGTCCTCTCGTGAACAGACAGACACCGCTCTGTGGGTAGGAACCATGGCAACGGCTACTGTGCGCTGTTTAATCTTTGCCATACACACTGCATTTTCTTTAGAAAACGTTATATATATATATATCTAGTAGAAATGATTGAAAGAAGGATGTGTTTGTTTTTGAGCTTTTTGGGCACCAGTGACTGAACATTTTTTTGTAACCTATAGAAGAGCTTTTTGGACTTTTGCATTATAGGCCAACTTACTTTTATTATTGCAGCTTCTGTTCAGATTCAGTACATTTTTATTGATTCTTTGAGTAATCATTTGAACATTTGAGCAAATTATATATATCTAATTCTCTTTTTAAAAGCGTTGGCTAATAGTGTCTAGCCTTATACATTTGTATGTATGTATAATTCCTGGCCTGAATTATGGTGCTACTCCGCCCCTGGCTGAGGGAGTTTACATGGCTTAGATTTAGCAAACACACCAAAACTGTGAGCTGTATCTGCTGCGCTAGATGTGGTCAGCTACGTGCAGGGGGAAATCTAGTTTGCTGAGGCACTGCACAGTTTATGCAAAACACCTTAATAAAGCACAACAGCAGCTAAAAGCACAAAATATGCAGAGACAGAAAGGAAATGACATGGCCACTTCCAGTATGTGTATTTGTTTAAGCAACATTCAATTAAAATGTGACACTGTAGTTTCTGTAAATTAATTATTATTAATTACCAAAGCATTTATCAGTAATACAGTTAAAATGTTGGGTTGGGTTGCAGATTGATTTAAGGTCTGTGCCCCAACATTTTTAGCCTGTACCCATAAAATTTTCATTTCGGGGACAGTCCTCCTAGTAAAAAATGTCAGTCTGGAGACCTGCATGTGTATTCAGGCTACCTTTAGTTTAGGATTAGGTCTTTTAAATGGGAAATGCATGATGCTATCTCGTAGCCCTCAATGACACAGCAACCTACATAGTAAAAAAAATAAATAAAAAAAAACAACTTTCAGCTAGTCTTTACGATTTTCTAGGTGTCCCTTTTAATTAAGCCCAGAATTAAAACAATTGCAGTTCATTTCTACAGAACTCAATTAGACCAAGCGGTCCTAGTGGTGAATCCTCATTTCACCGTGTTTAGCCTGGAGCAGAAATGTGGCAGTGACCAAAAAGTGGAGAAGAAGCGGCTTATGATGCGTTGAGCCGGGGGGGGTTGATGGCAGGGAGGAGGGAAAGACGAGAAGACAAGGAGGATGGACAGAGAAACAGAAACCGCGAGAGTGCAATTGAGTGGAGGGAGTGCGGGGGACAGGAGAGACCGCTTGACTGGTTTGACCCAACCACGTTACCCTGGCAACAGTATGGTAGAGCTTTGTTGCTGTTCCAGGCTGCATGGGGACTGAAGTGTGTGTGTGTCTGTGTGTCTGTGTGTGTGGGTATGAGTGCATAAAATCCGACACAGGTTTCCATGCCTGCAACAATAAAGTGCATGGCTTTACATGGTTATGCTGGGGCCTTGAGATCCACCACGGAAGCACATTCAGCTCCCAAAGGGAAGGTTTACGTATTCTGCACAGAGGAATGTCAGCAACCCTTAAGTTGCTTGCAAAGGGTAAGGGGGTCTCTTCATGAGGCATGCATAAAACAGAAGGCAAACGGGTCTCACAAATGGAGGCTGGAGCGCAGAAAAATAGCTAGTGTGTAAAGACAGAGGGAGATAAAGAGAGGTGGTGGTGTCTAATGCACATCATCACGCTTTCTCTGCACTCTCTTCTTTCTGAGGCCAGTAATTATTTAGACACAAAGAGCTCTGCAGGGTACACCTCCCTCGACATTAAGCAGTGCCACAAAGAGATTACAGGGCCTTCTTGAAAATTCACCACTGTTAGTACTATCTCCTGTTCAACAAAGCTGTAGCAAAACTGTCAATTAAATACCTCAAAACTGCTTTGCAAATTTCATTAAAAGTACTACGAGAGGAATGCGTGGATATATGTGAAAAAACAAACTGGATGTGCTGTGTCATACAAATGCAGAAAACAACTGGACTTGGGATGATTTCCTGATTTAGTTTCCTGAAGAAGGAAGCAAGCTAGACGTGTTATACGGCATGTTCACACAGCGGGAAATTTGTGTCAACTTCTGCTGTAAACACGCTTTAATTACAGGGTGACAATGCAGGAGAGACCATCTGATCTTCTAGGTACTCTGTGTTGATGCTTCGAATGTCCGTCCAGCAGTGTGCATTAAAAGGTACCGAGTGAAGCAACGTCTTTGCAAAGGGGGTCCCCCATGTTGTTGCTATCATGCACGCGCACAAACAGGCACACAAGCGGCGTGATTCACATCCTGCCACTGGTTTCACGCTATTCCCCTGAGCGACAGTTGCTGGTGGCAGCGCGCCCACAAACATAGCAACAAGCAGCGACGAAGACGGCTAAAAACTAGCACGCATGGATATATAAATTGCACAGTATTTTAAAAGAAATGTTACATGTGGAATGAAATGCAAACAACATGTTGATAAGAGCGGATAAACAGACTGCCTTTGAAAATCCCATGAAATAGGCATGTGAATTTCCTCGGGGGGAAATTTTAACAATCCCACCTTTCTGCCTGCCTCATCTAATCTCTATAACAGGCCGGCCTACTGTATGATTGATCCATCACTAATTCATGTCCTGCTTCAAAATAGTTGACATCACATTAAAGGAAGTAATGGTGCAATTTCCAACCATCACATTGTGTACAGGGAAGAAATGTATTATCTGATTTGCCCTGACATATTGTCAGTAGGCCTACATTGTATGAAGTCTAACTAACTTATCAGTATCACATTTCTCAGCCATGGAAGCGTGACTGTGTAACAGCAGGATGACATTCAAATCTCAGGCGGTTGGCGTAACCGAAGTAGTTTATATCCAAAAGCTCATTTCCAGCAAGCCTTTAGCATCTGAATGCTGCGGTGAACTGTTTTTTTGAGTTTATAGAACCTGTTCATGAGATGAATGATATTTTCAAGCAACCCTGATGTAAAAGGTATTCAAGGAGGTTAATATTCAAATAAATTCACCTCTTTCATCCTCCCGTACGATATAAAAGCAGCAGAGCCGAGTCATTTGCCGTACAACTTCAGCAGTGTTTAGGTCTTTTTAAGCAGGCTGAGGTGCAGTTGTGCAGATTTATTGTTCAGTTGTTGGATTCTGTACACATTACCACGGCTCTTGGCATGTCAGATAAATCACTCTGACTTGTCCTGATATAAAGTGGATTGATTTAATCATGCAGCGCTCGTTGGCTTTGTTAGTGCCGCACATGTGACGCTCCGCAGAGACAGCAGAGCACACGCCTTCCCACCTAATGCTGCTGTCAGCAACATCAAACACACCTTTGATTAACTTAGAGCATACACTCATTTACCGCCACCCCCCCTTTCTCTCAAAGCATATAATCAGAAGGTTATTGCCTCAAAGAGAGAAAAGAGAGCGTGCCAAGAGGCTTATCAGGCTGTGAACAAGAGAAAGCACATATTTCTACCGTGATCAATGTTGCATAATTTGCTAGCACACAGATTAAATGAAGCGCATCCCTTTCACCTTTTGTTAATCAATGCGGTGTATTTTTCCTGTTCATTTGACTTCACGGTTTAAAGGTCTAATCCTTTGTGAGTCTAAGCTAGTTTTTTGGGGGTGCTGCTGTGTGCAGTGCGTTATGATAGTGCGGGGGAATGAACAGGAGGTGTGAGGTGTTAATCCCTGGCAGGTCAGCTTGCTGCCGCCCCTGTCCAGCTAACAGGAGCCAACATGCGAGCACTTCCTTCCCTTTCTGCTTCACACACTGGTGTTCACATCGTTGCTGTGCTTGCTTTCTGTTTTGCAGCAGTTTTACACCCAGTAATGTGTGATTTATTTAGGATGATTTGTGGGTAAAAGCATCAACATGAAAGCGATGACACTTGTCTGAAGCCTGCAACGTGATATTTTCTGTAGACAAAATAATTATTCTCTTATTTGATAAATTAAACACTCATGCGCTTAGTGAGATTTAGGTTAATGTTTTACTCCAAACATTTCTGTCAACATAAAACCCTGCACCTGGAGCCATTCAAAATATAAAACAACATTCTCTCTTTGTTGGTGATTGGATGTTGTCAATGTAAATACAAATAGCTGAAAGCCTCAAGTCAGCACATGCTGATTGCTATTGACGGCATGCAGAGACACTTTTAGATATGAACAAAATATATGTAAACTGTAAAGTCTAGTTTCCTGCCAGCAATCTGCCACCTTCTAAAGATGAATTAAATTATATACATGGCATGAGTCAGTCTGAAGTATATAGTACTATTTGTGTCAGATTCATAGTCAAAGATGATTATTACAGTATAATGTGTAATGTCTGCACTGTCTGGGTCACACTGTCTGTCTCAAAAATGTACCCACTGAAGTGAATTTTAGCTGTATTTTTCTTACTTAAAGATAATAATCCTGATTTTAGCATAATTGTACATCATAGCTTTCAAAATTGCCTCTAAGGATATACTCTTTTGTAAACATCCATAACGATAGCTCTCCTCTGCCATAAGGGACCAACAAGTGAGTCTCATGGTAAAACATTTACAGATGTTGTACCACATTTGTAGTGACATTAGGGTTGCCAGTTCTGCTTTACTTTAAAGACAAAGGTGGAAAACGTCTTAGTGCTTAATCTCTGGCAGCTGATAACAAGGGTGTCACTTGTGTCGAAAAGTGGTGGGGACATAGGGGCTGCGAATAGGGGTGTGAAGAGACACTTGCAAGACATCATGAGACGCAATATTAGGTTCACAAGAACGAGACAAAAAGGTCCTTAACAGTGTTTTAAAGATATCCTCAATGCCTAGATATGTAAGCGGGGTGAATTTTGATCATTAAACACTTAATTTTCTGCATTCTGGTGAATGTTTGTGGACCAATTTATGGCAGTATGTTTTTATTTATGTAAAAGGAAACAAAACATGCATGTGACAATCCAAAACATATATAATAGAATCTAATGCAGTGCATCTCTCAGGCATTCTGTTTTGCAGTGCATCTCTCAGATCTGTTTCTCCTGTAGATCATGATTTAGTCTTCCCTCCTCTTGTTATGTTCAAAAGGGAGAGAACGGAAAGCTTGGCCAAAAAGAAAATGAAAGAAGTTGTCAAAGTTACTGACTGGTGCACTTTTTTGGGTCATTTTATAATAAGTAGCTTGTTTTGTTTGTTTTTTTGGCTTAATGCACAGTTGTTTCTTCTATATTTTTATTACATTGCATGTTTTCTTATTGTGCAAATAAACTTTCTAAAGGCATGTGCATGTGTTATTTTACTGCAAGCTATATTTCATTTCTTTTTTAAACAAATTATGCCTTAAAAAAGTGATGGGTGATGTCCCCAGCGTCCCCAGTGTAAATGACACCAATGGCTGAAAGAGGCCATTGTGCAGGCGAGCAGGAACAAGCGGGATCTCCAGTATTTTGGAGCCTATTGGGTGGTTTTCCAGTGGCTGTTGGCCTGTAGATTTTCTCTTGACCTAGAAACACTGCTGTAGTGTATGTGCAGGTGGTGCTAGTCCTCCTCTTAGTCTGTAGGGAGTGAAAGAAAGAGGACCTCTCTTTCACTTCCTCCCCCATCTTCTATTACTCTCTAGACCCATTTGATTGTATTTTTAAGCTAGTGGACTGAAACTGCATCTTTTATGAGCCTTTAAGTGTTCTTATAACTGTGTAACGTGCTGCTGGTTTGTATGTGTATGTAAACATATACTGTATATGCATGTGAATGAGCCCCATAGTGGATGGACAAGTGAATGAATGAGTAAATGCAATATGAGAGCTGTGTATGATGTTGTCTTCACGCATGTGTTGCTTTCTACTGTGCATAAGACAGTCAGAATATGAGTGTGCATGTGTAAACCTCAGTAAATCCTAAATTGTGTATGTTGCTATGAGTGTGTTTGTGTAAGTGTGAGCGTTTGTGTTGCACACATGTGCGAGGGCTGAATTAGCTCCTGGAGTGACACCATCTGGCCAGCGGGTGCTGAGGGGAGAAGAATGGGGGGAATGCAGCGATAACAGGGCGGTGCAGCACAACAATAAACACCAGCTTTAAATCTGTTTAACAGCTCCCACAAACACCGGGTAAACAAGAGCGCAGAGACACACACTCCACATTGCAGGAATAAAAGACACAAGAGGCGAGATAAAAGAGGACAGGTGGGGTGTGATCAGTATTTCAGTGTGTCTTCATACAGAATGCGACTTCTTTGTTGAAGGGATAATGTATTGTGTGTTCCGGCTATTTAAAACTATCACCAGGGATTTTAACTTTCTGCGTTATGCTGATTGTTTAAACAACTGTTGATAAGCTGGCTATCACAAGCTACAGCTACATATTTGACAGATATAAGTGGAACAAATGCCCAAGAGGTTTTGGCAATGACATAAGTGAGGGAAAGATAATGAGAAATAAAAAAGAGGAATATTTACTGCAGGGTTGAAGGGATGGGAGATTGAGCAGAGCCAGTTGGAACCATACCTACCAGAGGGTCCAGAGTGAGAGGCTGAACTGAGCAGGTCCAGAGCAGAATACGTGAATAAATTAAGACAGACAGGCATCCAAGGAGAACAGAGCGAGCAGACGGGATGAGCGCTATTGAAGCGTTATTATGCGTGATCACTTTTATTATAGCCTACTACATGTTCTTCTCTGCCCAGCCTAATATAACGATATAAATGTGTTCATTATGTTGTAGTAGTTGCGTACAATTTAGGCTACTGATTCATTTTAAAATGTAGGCTATTTGACTTTTTTTCAAGCAATTGTAAAATTAATAAACCCCATAACTGACACACTGCCATTGTCATTCAATTCAAAGTGCTCTCACACAGCTGAGGGCTTCATCCCCCCCTTTGATATAAACTGGAGCATTACGTTCACTGTGAGCGGAGGTCAGGAGCGCAAAAAAACAAAACAAGACAAAAAAAAACATGTTAAAATTAAAAATCGAATGTGTACGCAATGATTGAACAAGTGGGTCTAGCTCTAATACTGAGATGTAAGCTCTAATGAGATTTTGTGTAATGTTATATTAACAACTTGTATGGTGACATTTGACATTTTAATATTTCAGGTGAGAATGCCAGTCAGTAATGTCCTCCTCATGTTGGTGTTGTCAGTGTTTCCTTTGTGGACATAGTTTGTTGATCATTTACAGAATCTTCTGAGGAAACATTTGTTAATTGCTTGACCTCTGAAGAGTGTAAATGTTAAAATCCAATACATCAGACAAGATTCAAGTGGCGTTTCGCTCTGTATCGGCTGATGTGTCGACTGAGTTGGCCGCCACCAAGTGAGCAGTTTATTTCAGCTGTCAGATTTACTTGCTCACTCTCTACTGCTGATCACTTTGCTGCTGCTGCAGCTGCTGCATCTCTCATCCGACTGCCATCCCAGCATGCACCTGTGGGCTTTGTTTCTTTACGGTTCCTCACAGCCGGGTGTATTAATCTCAGCTAGGTTTTGCTTCGCAGCACTTACATTTACCTTTCTATAAACAAATATTGTCTGACTCAAAGTCTAATGCAAAAAGCCGACACATTTTATTTACGACATACGCAGATTTATAAATGCCAAACACCATTAGCAAAGCAAGATGCAAAATGTCTGATTCATGAGGTTTAAAGTAGAGATCACACGATAGCAGGCAGAGATCAAAACCTCCCACAGGCTCTTCTAGAGGCTATTAAGTAGACTGTCTGACAGGAAAGAAGCAACGGAGGCCAATGTGTCCTGTGAACCTCCCACCGATTGTCACAGGAAGCTCCCTGCTCTCTGCCGCTCAGCCCACACACTGCAGCCTAAAATACAACCAAGTGTCATTCCTTGGACTTCTGCTTTCCCCACACACTCCAAAGAGAGGAAGTGTTGCCTCGGCAACAGCTATTCCCATTGGTGGAGCAGAATAACAAATAAACTCCTATAAATGTGTAATGTTAGTCTAACACTGTCAACAAATCAGCTCAACATATTTCCATACCAACTGCTGAATATGTTTTTTATGGGTAAAGCTGCAACTAAACTAAAAACACACCAGGGACGTTAATGGCAAGCGTCTTCAACAGCAATAAACGACAAGCTTTTAAATTCTAACAAACACGTTTTTCTGTCTGCATAACTGAACACCCACCCTTTGACAGCCATTCTCTCTGTATTTGCAAGGCGAAATCAAAGCACATATTACAAAAACAAGTTTCCTTCCCATCGCTGACTAACTCAGAAGACTGCAGAAGTGTTTTGACGTCAGCCGAATTTCTGAGTTTGTCCTGCTGTGAGCTGAACCGGTGTGAGGAGTCGACTTTGTTCACACAGCAGGAGGCTGACAAAGCAGAGGAATCCCTGACAGGTGAGGAGGAACCTCAGATGTGCCTGAACCCTCATATCACTGCAGTCAAAATCTCAAAAACGTGATACAATTTTTCAACACAACCACACAGACTTTAAATTATTTTCTAGGCCTGACTATGAATCTTCTTTAACACGTACAGATCTATGTAGTCTTGGAGATTGAAGAAAAAACATGAGAATTACTCAAATTCAGGTTACAGGGTTTTCTCATCCTCACCCCTCCTTAGCTGAAAAACTACGTCTGCCCTCAAGGAACATCGTGAAGATCTGAAAAGATGTGTGACTGGTATAAATAATACAGTGAACACCATGCAAAGCCTTTTAACTCTCTAAACCCAGCCATTATGAAAGTAATATTTCAACATTAATGGTTCTAGGTGGAAGAGACAGTAGTACAGACCTGAGCCCTCATTTATAAACAGTGCGTACGCAACTTCCCAACCAAAGGGTCTATAAAAAAGAAATTTGAGGGGAGAATGTGCGGTCCTCTACGCAAACTCTGAACCATCCGTACGCACATAAACTGGAGAAATGACAAACGGCGACTCACATGGCTGAAGGATAAAACAATTTAAAATGGATACTATTGTGTAAAATAAATCTAAATAATACTTCTATTATAGGCTTTATTAAAGCCTTTCTGAACAAACAAACACCCATTTAATTGATTTTCCCTGAAGTGTGCAAAAAAAACATAATTTAAGATCCTCTGCAGCGCACACAATAATTATTTATATTTAGGATAATAAGCTCAAACGGAGATATCTGATTCTGTACAGTTTAATCAGGAATCATATTAATAGGCTACTTGTTTGCAGTGCAATTAATTCTCATAAATAAGGTGAACAGGACAACAAATAACATGTGAATTGATGCTGTTTTCAATAACAATACTTATAATAATAATAATCTTATTTGAAGAGCACTTTTCAAAAGCAAGTTACAAAGTGCTTTAACAAATGTAAAGACAATAAAGCACATAAAAACAAATACATGATAAAAGCAAGAAAAACACTTGAGACTAAAATACATTTAAAATAAATGTAAAATATATTTAATATGGAATAAAAATAAAATAAAATAAAATAAAATAGGGAAAGGCCCTCCAATAAAAGTATGTTTTAAGAAGGCACTTAAAAGAGTTCACTGACTCAGCTGCTCTGATTTCCTTGGGCAGGCTGTTCCAGAGCCTCGGGGGCCCGACTGCAAGCGCTCTGTTCCCTTTAGTTTTCAGTCCGGACTCTGGAAAAGACAACAGACTTCTGACCTGTGCTGGTGTGTATGGGACTAAAAGGTCAGATATATAACAGGGCAAGAGGCCATGAAGAGCTTTAAAAGTGATAAATAAAATTTTAAAGTCAATTCTACTGGGAGTCAGTGTGATGAAGCTAAAACTAGGGCTGTTCGGAATACCATTTTTTGAGCTTCGAAGCTTCGGTAGTAATGAACATCGAATATTCGAAGCTTCGAAAAAAATCAATTTGTAT